>QJSC01015645.1:1899-12429 GCA_003697955.1 Calidris pygmaea | reverse complement strand
TTGCCTGGGAGGGGAGGCTGGTGTGTGTGTGTGTGAGTTCTGGGCTCAGAGGGCTGATGTGGGCACTGTCTCCCCCAGGAGGTCGGGCGCATGAAGATCGAGCTGTTCGCTGACGTTGTACCCAAAACAGCGGAGAACTTCAGGTGAGGAGCAGGCGATGGTCCTGCGAAGGCTCTATGGGACAAGAATGTCACTTGCCCCCCCCAGAACTGCTGCACCCCCTTTGCTCCTCCATTCACGGAGAGATGGAACCGTGCAGCATCCTCATCCCTGGGGAAGCCCATCTGGCTGGAAGTTGAAGGACTCTGGTCCCTCTCTGTTCACTCTGTGGAGCTTCTGCTGCTCTCGGTGTCTGTATAATTATAAAGTCAGTACCTTAATGTCAGGGCAGAGCTCTCTGGTGCTGAAGGATGTACCCCTTGGACATCCTGCTTCCCCGGGAGAAACGGATATACCCTGCTCTCCGTGAAACCGCGAACTGCGGTGGGATCCGTGCGGGTGATGGGGTGGGTGTTGTGGGGAACCAGGTCGTTTGCTGCGCAGAGCCCGCTCCAGGGCTGCCCTGGCCTCTGCTCCATGTTCAGTCTCTTACAAGCCCCTGACCTCCTCCACTGCCCGACGTACACAAATCTGTTGGGGGATGGGAGTGGAGGGGAGTTACTGCCCGTTCCCGTTCCACTGGGGGTCTCCCCGATGCAGTGAGAAAAGCCCTGCACTTGGTGCCTGTTCACTGAACGCAGCCCTCTGCGTCCTCGGAGTTCAGATGTGCCTCACACTCTGCTCTTTTTTTTTTTGTTTTCCAGGCAGTTTTGTACGGGGGAATTCAGGTGAGTGGGTTGTGGTGCCCTTTTAAGGAGCCTACTCAGAGAAACAGGGCTGGGTGCGTTGGGAGAAGGCTCACTTGGAAGTTTTTCTTACTCCAGCAGTACAAAATGAAAGAGAGAAATCTGCTCTGGTGAAATTGTGACAGGCTCGGTCGGTCACCGAGGCGGCAGACTTTTCTTCTTTGGGTGTGATTTGGTTTGTGCTCAGGTTGCTCTGAAAAGCCCTGTCTGCAAATCCCACCTGCACGCGCTGCCAACCGCGGTGGGATCCGTGCAGGTGATGGGGTGGGTGTTGTGGGGAACCGGGTCGTTTGCTGCGCAGAACCCGCTCCAGGGCTGCCCTGGCCTCTGGTCGCACCCGCTCGGAGCCAGCCCCAGCGGGTGGGGGGTTGTGTATCAAGGGCAACCCCCGGGGACTCTAAACCCGGGCAGGGCTTTGTGTTGGGGTAGCCAGTCAGCCGCAGTGATTTTCCTTTTTATTTCCTGGCAGGAAAGATGGTGTCCCTATAGGTTATAAAGGAAGCACGTTCCACAGGTAATTAATTCTTCTGTGTTCGTTCAGGCGCTTCAATCACGGTCTGAGCTGCGTGTGCTTTGGAGACCTGCCTCAAAGGTGGCAAGGGTCTGGGGGGCTTGGGGGTGCTGTTAGCTGTGTGAGCTGGGGTCACTGGGAGGGATCCCCCTTTCCTGGTGCGCCAGGTCAGAGTCGTTTCCTGGCATCTGTCACCCAATCTCTGTCCCTGGTCGAGCAGCAATGGGTCCCAAATTACTTGATGCAACCAGTTGTTAATGTTTATTGTAGATTTTAGACTGTAGCTTTCACAGACCCTGATAACTTTGGTGGTGCTGTGAGGCAGAACTCCTTTTTATCACATACTAACCTTCTTGAGGCATTTTTGTCTACTGAGAACTAAGTGTTGTTTTACTTCTTTAGGGTAATAAAGGATTTCATGATCCAAGGAGGTGACTTTGTAAACGTATGTACTTCTCTATTCCTCTTGTATTTTTCCGACGTGGTACAATATGGAACTGTTTCCAAGGGTTCCTGCTGATTTATGGGACCTGGTGGCTCTCTTGTACCCAGCAGTAACTGGAGGTTTCCTCATGGCGTTGCTGCCCCAGACTATAATGTACTGGGAAAGAAATCTGGAGTCTTGGGTGAACGTACCTTCTCCTTCCCAAAACATTTCCTCTCCAAAAAACACGGCAGCTGGAGGCTTTCAAACTTGCAAAGATTATTTTTTTTACTCTGTTGTCCTTCCCCCGTCTCCTGTCCACCCCAAACAAGAAACTCTGTGAATTCCTGTTTTTGTGGAGAGAGACCCAAAGTACAGAACCAAGCATCTGGTGCAAAAGAGAGTTTAAATCCAAGCTAATTTTTTTTGTCAGTGAATTGTCTCAAAATAGAAAATTGCTCTGTGCCCACCGCGGTGGTCACGCGCTGAGCTGGGGATACGCAGAGTGCATGGGGACGGCTGGAGGACCAGGGGGTCTCTTTGCTCTCCTAGGACCCAGCAAAATTATTTCATTTCTGGAAGTGTTTCAAAGTACAAGGGTGCCATACAGCTTTTTTAATACAAAATCTCTAAAACTTGGTTGTATGAAAGTCACCCACGCAGCGGGTGGCTCAGCCACGCCAGACTTTTAGGTAGTCACTAATTGTGATGCTGCTCGAGTGTCCCACTGGGCTTTATTACTTCCACTGAGGCTCAACGAGCATTATGGATTGGAGCTGTATTTGTAATTGACAAATTACACTTATTACAAAGCCACCTGGGGAGCAAGAACAGTCACACTGAGCACTGAGGTGGGACATGTGCTCCTGTCTCAGAGCCAACGGTTTGGGTAAACCAGGGAGAATAGGAGGAACAGGAGCTGGGGCTGGGCAAGCAGAGCAAAAGATGTGGAGCTGCAGACGGTATATTCCTGGCATCTTATTTTCCTGTTAAGTTTGGCCTTATATATAAAATAAAGTACGTTCTCTCCCTCTGCTCTGCACTGGGGAGGCCACAACTGGAATCCCACATCCAGTTCTGGGCTCCCCAGTTCAAGAGAGACAGGGAACTGCTGGAGAGAGTCCAGCGTAGGGCAACAGAGGTGATGGAGGGATTGGAGCATCTCCCTGCTGAGGAAAGGCTGAGAGAGCTGGGGCTCTTGAGCCTGGAGAAGAGAAGGCTGAGGGGAGACCTTCTTCATGCTGACAAGTGTCTAAAGGGTGGGTGGAGGGAGGATGGAGCCGGACTCTTTCCAGTGGTTCCCAGGGACAGGACGAGGGGCAACGGGCACAAGCTGGACCATGGGAAGTTCCACTGAAATCTGAGGAAGAACTTGTTTGGGGTGAGGGTGGCAGAGCCCTGGCAGAGGCTGCCCAGGGAGGGTGTGGAGTCCCCTTCTCTGGAGATCTTCAAGCCCCGCCTGGATGCTCCTGAGTGATGTGCTCTGGGCAGCCCTGCTTTGGCAGGGGGTTGGACTGGGTGATCCCTAGAGGTCCCTTCCAGCTCTGACAGTTCCCTGATTCCATGATACATGTTAAGTAGAAAGGCACCGAAGGGAGACAGAAAGGGAGAATTGACACAGAAGGGGAAATTCCTGACCGAATAGTAAATTTAAGTGACCGAGCCAGAGGTGTGTGTTGCTTCTGCTGCTTTCTCTGGGGGGTTCCTCGCTGCAGCATCTTTAAGGCCGTCCCATTGAAGGGTCCCTGCTCGGTCCTCTTGCCACCACACAGGAGTGTCTCTGCTGTGCTGGACCAAAGGGCAGGGTGGTCCCTCAGCTCTCCCAGAAGTTACGTGTCTTACATGAACCACAGCTCAGGCTTCTGCCAACTTATAAAGTCATGAGCATCAGAGCTAGTGTCTTGAGGTCCGAGTGGTAGGGCTTGGGGTCAGGACAGGAATTCTCGGCTTGGTAGAAAGTACAGAAAAATCAGAAACTCTGTGTTTTAGAAGCTGTCCTTGCTGAGCAGAGACATCGCTTCCCTCTTCCCAGTAGTCACAGAAAATAAGGTGAAATAAGTAAGTGTACCATCAGCTGGCTTTTCCCACACAACCCCTTCTGCTTTCCTTGTCACACCAGCCCATACTCCTGCGTCCCCTCCCTTTCCCCTGCCCACTCCAGCTGGGTCCATCCAAGGAATCTCTAGCTCTGTCTCCCTCTGGGAGGCTTGGGCTTAATCCTTACAATCTCCACGGGGTTCTGCCAACGTGTTGATGGCAAACAGTGTCCTGTGTGATTAGAAACCAGTCGCTGTTCCTCTTCAGAAATGAAACATTGACCGTGTTCACTGCTGGTGTATTACATGGCAGGACAGCTTCCATTCTGGGCTGAGCTTAACCCTGTCCTTTTCCTTGGGGATTTTAAACGGAATTTTGAAATGGAACTGTTCTGTAGCTGACTGGGCATCTCTCTCCTGCAGGGAGATGGCACTGGAGTGGCCAGTATCTACAGGGGTCCTTTTGCAGATGAAAACTTCAAGCTGAAACACTCAGCTCCTGGGCTGCTCTCTATGGTGAGTGTAAAATAGTGACGTTATAAGACTAAAAACCTTTGGTACTTTCTCTGTGCCCTTTTCCTAAGTGTGTATGTTTTTTGCCAAGCAACAGAAATCTCCGCTGTTGGATCCAAGGTCCAACACTTTGTAACTCCTGCTCAGAAGGGTTAATGCTGCTCATGGGTTAATGAGTTGAGTAACACAAAAGTCCCGATCCTGCAGCATCCTTCATTTTCACCTGCTGGAGTGCTGGGCAGGCTTTGAGCCGCTTTCAGGGTCGCTTGATTCTTACAGCTTCCGTACAGTGGCAAGTAGTGTTATTTTTTTTTCCTTCTCTGATCAAACACTGACCTCATCAAGGATGAAACAAAGAAATTTGGGAGTTTCAGAGCCCTAGAAGCATTACAATGGTATCTTTATAAGATATGCTTCCTATTCAACATTATAGGAGAACCTGCAACTGTTGCAGGTCGCCTGATGGGAACAATTCCCTGACTTCTGCGACAGAAAGGTGGTGGAGCCAGAGCTTCAGTGTTCCTGTCCACAACTGCTGCTCCCCAGCTGCCCTGCCCTTAGACCCACTTGCTTTGGGCATTCACCATCTGGATTAGTTATTCATCCAGTTGAAAATACGGCACCAAAAGAGGTGTCACGACACCACGTACCGTAGTGAGGGAGCAGGGATCCCACACTGGTGTCTCCAGCCCTGTGTTGAAGTGACCCAGCTCTGGAGTCCTTCTGCTGGCCCAAACCGTGGTCCATCCCAGCTGGATCCCTCCGAAGCTGGCGAGCAATGAGTAAAAGATCCAGTGTGATGGTGTCCTGGGCAGTCCTGCAGCTGCGAAACTTGCCCAGTTCACTTGTCAGCACAGAACATGCTTTCGTGCCACCTGGTTGTCCAAAGAGCTTTGAAAAATTGAAATAGTCTTAAGTGTTGCAGAGATGTTTTCTTAGCAGAGCGCAGATGCTCTGGGTGTTGTGTTTGGGTGTGAATTACATTTCACCCGTGCCAATACGATCGTTACCTTTCTCATCCTGCTCATCAGAAGAGACACCTGCTTTTTATATTCTGAGGAAACCTTCCAGATAGCAGAAATCACCTGTGTGTTTTTTTTTTTTTTTTTTCTTTTTTTGTCCTAGTTCCTGGCTTTCAGTTTTCCCCAGGACAATACTGTAGCAGTAAGTCCTCATAGCCAAAATTTTAGCCTTTTTTTTTTCAGGAGCCCGGATTTCTGCAGAATCTTGTGCTTAATGTGAAAAGGAGTATAATAAAAAGTTAGTGAGGCAGCTCTTGCACTCATTGGCTGGACCTGACTCGGTGACGTGCCACGTCCCAGCCCAGGGACACTCCTGCAGATGCAGATCTTGCTTCCTTCGGTTTGTGTAGCAATAATGAAAATAAACTTGGCTGGATCTAGAGCAACAGCTCTTTCCTCTGCCTCATTTGTCTGCCTTCAGTGTGGGGAAGTCTTTAATTCTACACTTTTTATATTTTGCCATTCTCAATCCCCAGGCGAACAGTGGTCCCAGTACCAATGGCTGTCAGTTCTTCATTACGTGCTCAAAATGTGACTGGTTGGATGGAAAACACGTTGTGTTTGGTGAGTACCGGCAGCAGAGGGATCTCTGCAGCCAGAGGCTGAGGGGGGTCACTGGTGAAGTGACATGGTTTTTTCACAAGTTGGCTTTAGATCAGTTCCTTGATTGGTGTATCGTGCTACCGCGTAAAACCTTGTGTCAGTGCAGGAGGGACAGAATCACATGGGATTGGAAGGGACCTCTGGAGATCACCCAGTCCAACCCCCAGACAGAGCAGGGCCACCCAGAGCAGGTCCCACAGGAACGTGTCCAGGGGGGGTTGGAATGTCTCCAGAGAAGGAGACTCCACCACCTCTCTGGGCAGCCTCTGCCAGGGCTCTGCCACCCTCACAGCAAAGAAGTTCCTCCTCATGGAGGAAGTTCTTATGTTCAAGTTTGTGCCTGTTCCCTCTTGTCCTGTCACTGGGCACCACTGGAAAAAGACTGGCTCCATCCTTTTAACACCCTCCCTTTAAGTATTTATAAGCATTGATCAGTTCCCCCTCAGCCTTCTCTTCTCCAGACTAAAAAGACCCAAGTCCCTCAGCCTCTTCTCATAAGGTAGATGCTTCAGGCCCCTCAGCATCTCTGTAGCCCTCTGCTGTCCCCTCTCCAGTAGTTCCCTGTCCTTCTGGAACTGGGGAGCCCAGAACTGGTCCCAGTGCTCCAGCTGGGGCCTCCCAAGGGCAGAGCAGAGGGGCAGGATGACCTCCCTCCACCTGCTGCTCACACTCTTCCTGATGCCCCCCAGGATTGGCCTTCTTGGCCACCAGGGCCCATTGCTGGCTCCTGGGCATGCTGTTGGCCACCAGGACTCCCAGGTCTCTCTCCCCAGCAGGTCAGCCCCAACCTGTCCTGGTGCAGGGGGTTATTTCTCCCCAGGTGCAGCACCCTGCACTTGCCCTTGTTGGACTTCATCAGGTGCTCTTTGCCCAGCTCTCCAGCCTGTCCAGGTCTCGCTGTCAGGCAGCTCAGCCCTCCCTCCAGAATGTCAACAACCCCTCCTAGTTTTGTATCATCAGCAAACTTGCTGAGGGGACACTCCATCCCCTCGCCCAGGTCCCCGCCTGGATGCTCCTGAGTGATGTGCTCTGGGCAGCCCTGCTTTGGCAGGGAAGTTGGACTGGATGATCCCTAGAGGTCCCTTCCAGCTCTGACAATTCCATGAACCATTCTGTGGTTCTAGGATAGTAATTCTGTGACACCCCACCTGCTCACTTCCCATGTGCTGCCACTCGAGCTGTAGGATTTCAAGGCCAACCTTCAAGCTGACGTCCTACTCGGTACTTCCTCCGGTTCTTAAGTGATGCTGATGCTGTTAATTGGTGGTTCTGCATCATTGCAAAGGTCGTATTGGCAGGTAGTTCGTGCTGTATTTCAGCACAGCGGGTGGAGGTAGGTCTCAAAACCTACACTGCAGCACACGACACCCCTGTGATGGGAAAATGCACTTAATCTGTTGAGAATGTGGAAAACGTTTATAGAAGGATTGTTTCCTTTATCACTTTAGAGGTTGGTAACAAACTCTGAAGTGCCCAAAGCTCCACACTGCGCAAGACTTTTCAGGAGGAACAAAAATGCCTGTACCTGTGATTGGGGAGGGGAGCAAAGGTGAAAATGGGCCGAATTGAAGTGGATACATTTTCTCCTTCCAGGTAAAATCGTCGATGGGCTGTTGGTCATGAGAAAAATTGAAGTAAGTTGAATTTGCCTATTTCTCTGTGAATGTCCATGTTGGAAAGTCACATAGAAGATTCACAAGGGTTGTTCTGTTCTCTCCTGCTCTCTGTTTACAGGATAACAGGGAATACCAGGATTGATAACTGGTATTATTGGATTGGAAATAGCAGGAAATCTGTTGAGGCAAAGGCTGTCGTATAGATGGACTTTAGAAATGCTGTGCTCTCGTGGCTGCTGGTTGGTTTCTGAGTGGGGATTGTGTTCTCCTGCCTTTATTTGCAGAGCTTTGCATTTGTTCAGGAAGCTGTATTGAAAAGCTCTTCCATCAGCAGCTCAGACAAGAGCGTAGAGCAGATCACTTCTGTGCCATCGCCTGGGATTATTCACCGGGTGCTAAATCATCACTTCTGCTGATCCCTGATCAGCATGTTTAATGAGAAAAATTAAACGGATCCTCTGATGGGCTTCCAGGAGCTGAAGATAAATAGGCTCGGGGGTGGTGGTTGCTGCCAGCGCTGTGACTGGGTGTCACGGCAGGACGATGGGCAGATTCAACAAGCAGTGGTGTGTTCTTTGAGGGAGCCAACGCCGCTTCATGGCACACGCGTGGGATGATGTGCACAAGGGCCTCTGCCGCCAGGGGATCCATAAAGTGGGGCAGACACAGAGCTGACAGCTGAGAAAGGGTCACCTGTAATGAACGGTATGGCCTGACAGAATCCGAGTGTTGGCCGCCCTCTGCCAGAAGCGCTGGTGGAAGGGCCGTGGCACGTCTGCTCTGTGAGGGGGAATTTAAAGGATATAAGAGCCTCATGAAAGAGCAGCCAAGTCCAGCAGAAGGACTGGACTTGGTTCAGAATGAGGGCTGCTTTGCAACTAGCTCCTGTTTGGATTCCCCTTCTTACAAATACAAGTTTGCTTCACGTGTCCCAGCTGCAGTTAGTAACTTTAAAGATTTAAGCCAGAGCAGCCTCAAGTGACGTGACGTGACGTGATGCGATGCCTGCTGTATCTCAGGAGGAGCTCTGCAGTTCTTGCTCTGTCCCTTCCCTCCCGTTGGAACGCTGGGGGTCTGGTCTGTGTCCCAAACCTCTGCGCAGGGGGAGTTCACCCGCTTATGGTCAGGTCTGGTGTCAAAACACTTCTGTGTTACTCAGAGCTGTGCCTGGGTTTCCTGGTCCCTGATGTTGCAAAAAAACCCTTCTCAGTCAGTCTTCGAGTACCCTGGATTTGCTGTGCTTTTATATGCTTTAACATTCTGTATTTGTTTGTCCCCAGAATGTGCCCACGGGTCCAAATAACAAACCCAAGCTGCCAGTTGTGATCTCTCAGTGTGGGGAAATGTAAAGTGATGAAACAGAAATGTGGTAAGTCTCGTCTCTTCCCGTTGCAATTGAGCTCGGGGCTGCTCTGCTCCTTAATTTTCTCTGGACTTATTTTCACATTCACTGGAGCCTGCAGAGAGCTGACTCAGCTCAGTGAAACACCAGGAAAAGCTTCTCTGACAGCATTAGCTTTTTTGCCAGCTCAACTCCCTGAACTGGCTTCTCTCCGAGCGCCAAAGGCAGCGCTGGGGGGATGAGATTTTGTGGCTGCGATCAAGGGGAGGACGGGGCTGCGGGAGCCCGGGATGGGGCTGGGCTGCCTTGGAGCCTCGGCTTTAGAAACCAGTGGATAAAAGGGACGTGCAGCAGGAACCCAGCTGGTGATGCCCAGGTGTCTGGGGGCGGGTTTCCTCTCCCATTGCTACAGAAAGCAGAGCAGGGGGGCAGGCAGGGACCAAGAAAGGAAGAGGAGGAAGAGAGTAGTTGATCGTCCTTGCTCAGTTCAGCCGTAGGATTGCCTCCACTGAAGGGCCAAGGAATTGCCATGTTACATATTCTTACCTTAACTCGGAAAAATACCCCTGTCCTCACCCGAAGAGACAAGTTTCCAGCATTTACTATTTTTCAGGCTTCATTTTGGTTAAACCAATAGGCTTATGACAGAGCTCAGGCTAACAACAGTATTCCATTTCCATTTGTCCGCCCACTTCACTGGAAAAAAACCCACCAGCATTTAAACAAATCTGTCTAGATTTCAATGTGTCAGGCTGCAGCTTGTCAAAAATCTGCTGCATTAGCCTTTTGGTTGATGATTTTTTCAGATTTCGGCAGGCAGGCACTGACAAAAGAAAATCCCCACAATTTTTGACCTTCCATTAAATGATTTCCTAAGACATCTGGAGTTGCCCACGAAGACGCGTCCCAGCTTCTGTAATAAAGTCCTTCAGATCTGCAGCGCTTCAGACTCTCGGGAGCTCCTCCTGTTTGATGAAGTGACAACAGGGGATATGATCGCTCTTTCATTTCCCTGGTGCTTCTGGTGGCATTTATAGGCTTTTGAAGGTGGGGACAACCCTGTTACCGGGCTTCTGGCAGGTGGGCAGAGCCCCTGGGTCACGTCCCCTTTAGGGCTGTCCTCGCCCCAGACTCGTTGATATTTCTGTTTGGAGTGGATGGTCTTTGGCCAACATCCAACTGGAGACTGGAAGGGTTTCATTTCTAGGTGTGAGGCTGGTGCCACCCTCTTTGTTTCCCAGCTGAGGTCTTGGGAACTGCCTTTCCCATCCGCCTGGGGACAATGACTGCGTTTGTCTGGCCCCACTTCAGACTAAATCCGTTACTTAGCGAGATGCTTTAACCTCAGCCAGGAGAAATGGGCACTGTTGGGTTTAAGTTCGGGGGCAGACGCTGAGCAGGAGGCTCAGGCTGGATGTGAGGTGGTGTGTGCAGCCCGAACCGCTCGCTTGGGAACCGCTGCAGCGGCACCCGGTGTCCCTGCAGGGTCCTGCTGGTGCAGGACGGGCTGGGAATGGCACCCGGTGTCCCTGCAGGGTCCTGCTGGTGCAGGACGGGCTGGGAATGGCACCCGGTGTCCCTGCAGGGTCCTGCTGGTGCAGGACGGGCTGGGAATGGC
>QJSC01015644.1:80936-97715 GCA_003697955.1 Calidris pygmaea | reverse complement strand
GGAATTGGAAGAGAAATGGGAACAGAAATGGGGATGGGGGTAGGGATGGGAATGATTTGGGGATGAAGAAGGGGACAGGGATGGAGACAGGTGTGGGATGGGAATAGAAATGGGAATAGGAACAGAAATGGGAACGGGGAGGAGGAAGGGACAGGGATGGGATGGGAAGAGAAATGGGAACAGAAATGGGGATGGGGATGAAGAAGGGACAGGGATGGAGATGGGTGTGGGATGGGAATAGGAATGGGAATTGGAATAGAAATGAGAACAGAAATGGGAATGGGGATGGGTTGGGGACAGGCATGGGAATGGGGACAGGGATGGGATGGGAATAGGAATAGAAATGGGAACAGAAATGGGAATGGGAACAGGGACACGGAAGGGGACAGGGATGGAGATGGGAATGGGAATAGGAATAAAATTGGGAACAGAAATGGGAATGGGGATGAGGAAGGGGACAGGGATGAAATGGGAATAGGCCTGGGAACAGAAATGGGGATGGGAATACGGATGAGGAAGGGGACAGGTATGGGGATGGGGACAGGGATGGAATGGGGACAGGTATGGGGATGGGGACAGCAGGGCTGGGGGCACCCATCCCGGATGCTCTAGGAGGGAATGTGACCACTGTCCCCGATGCCACCCCCTTCCTGCACAGGGACACTGCCCAACATCACCCGCAACGCCATCGTCAACTGCGGGGAGCTCGTCACCTACGACCTCATTAAGGACGCGCTGCTGCGGGCGCAGCTGATGACAGGTAAAGAACGGTGCCGGGGAGGTGGGGAGGGGACACAGCCGGGTGCCACCCCCATCCCCGTGACCCTCATCACCCCCCGTCTCTGCCCCACCAGACAACGTCCCATGTCACTTCGTGGCCGCTTTCGGGGCCGGCTTCTGCGCCACGGTGGTGGCGTCGCCGGTGGACGTGGTGAAGACGCGGTACATGAACGCGGGCCCCGGGCAGTACCGAAACGCGCTCAGCTGCCTCCTCGCCCTCCTCATGCAGGACGGCATCGCCGGCTTCTACAAGGGGTGAGTTTGGGGAGGCTGAGCACCGGCAAACTCAGTGCAACGATGGGGTGTGCCCTCACACCGGGGTGAACCGGCTCTGCTTCACACCCGGCGGCCGGTCACAAGCAACGTTCCCCAGGGCTCAGTGTTGGGACCGTTTCTGTTTAACATCTTCTTGTTAAACAGAAGTCTTGATAATGACACCGAGTGTGTCACCAGTGAGTTGGCAGATGTTCACTTCACCAAGTGAACTCCAACCAAGTTGGAGAAGTTCACTTCACCAAGTGAAGCGGGAGTGTTGATCTGCGTGAGGATGGGGAGGCTCCACAGAGAGACTTAGATAGGTTGGCTGGATGGGCCAACGTTAATGGGATGAGCTTCAACAAGACCAAGTGCCAGGTCCTGCCCTTGGGCCACACCAACCCCCTGCCATCGATCGGTACGGACTTGGGGACGAGTGGCCAGAGCTGCCTGGTGGACAAGGACTTGGAGGTTCTAATTGACAAGCAGCTGAATACGAGCCAGCAGTGTGCCCAGGTGGCCAAGAAAGCCAACGTCATCCTGGCTTGTATGAGAAATAGTGTGACCAGCAGAAGTAGGGAGGTGATTGTCCCCCCGTACTCAGCACTGGTGAGGCCACACCTGGAGTGTTGTGTCCAGTTTTGGGCACCTCAATCCAAGAGAGATCTCGAGGTGGTGGAGCGGGTGCAGAGGAGGGCAACGAAGCTGGTGAAGGGTCTGGAGAATAAATCATATGAAGAACAATTGAGGGAACTGGGAGCGTTTAGTTTGAGGAAGAGGAGGCTGAGGGGTGACCTCATCACTCTCTACAACTACTTGAAAGGACATTGTAGAGAGGTTGGTGCCGGTCTCTTCTCACGGGTAATTAGCGATAGAACAAGAGGGAATGGATTCAAGCTGCAACAGGGTAGGTTTGGAAGCACCATGAGGACATGAGGAAGAAATTCTTCACAGAAAGAGTGGTCAGAGACTGGAATAGGCTGCCCAGGGAGGTGGTTGAGTCACCATCCTTGGATAAGTTCAAGAGTCATTTAGATGTGGTGTTGGGGGTCATGGTGTAGGGGAGAACTTTGTAGAGTAGGGTAGATGGTTGGACCCGATGATCCCAAGGGTCTTTTCCAACCTGAATGATTCTATGATTCTGTCATCCCGAATATCCTAACCCATGTGCTGCCACTGGGGCAGCGGCTTTGGGGACCACGGGGGATGTCCCCCCGCGATGTCCCCTCCAAACACTGCTCTTCCCTGTGTAGGTTTGTCCCCTCCTTCCTGCGGCTGGGCTCCTGGAACGTGGTGATGTTCATCTCCTACGAGCAACTGCAGCGTGCGGTGACGCTGGCCCAATCCTGACACACCCCCCCACACACACCCCCCCCCACCTCGGATTCTCTCGTCAGCGTTGACGAGACACAAGNGGCTTTGGGGACCACGGGGGATGTCCCCCCGCGATGTCCCCTCCAAACACTGCTCTTCCCTGTGTAGGTTTGTCCCCTCCTTCCTGCGGCTGGGCTCCTGGAACGTGGTGATGTTCATCTCCTACGAGCAACTGCAGCGTGCGGTGACGCTGGCCCAATCCTGACACACCCCCCCACACACACCCCCCCCCCACCTCGGATTCTCTCGTCAGCGTTGACGAGACACAAGTGTAAATTATATTAATTGCTGGAGCGACGGGGGAGCAGCGACACACACACACACACACACACAACCCCCCACAGCCCGAGGGGGACACCCCGAGAGGGACCGGCGAGACGGAAGGAGGAACGACGCCGTTTGCGGAGAAACGTGGGAGAACGGAGGTGCCCAGAGAGAAGTTTAGGGAGGAAAAAAAAAAGGTGTTTGTAGGGTTTTTCCAGCTGGGAAGAGCTTCCCGGCAGTGGTTTGGGCAGGTGGGAGTGAGTCGAGGGCTGGGGGATGCGGTGATTCCTGTTATTCCTTACCGACGCTTCCAATAAACCGCCCCTATGGGGTCTGATCGCAGCCAGAGCTCCATGGGGTTTTTTGGGGGGGAGGGATTAGGGTCATTCTCCTGACCCTGAGGTGCCGCTGGAAAAGGCAAACCAGGCCTCATCCGAAAGCTTTCCTGAGTGTCCTGTGCTGTCGGCGATCAGCTTTAGGGGAGGTGCCACCCATGGATTCAAAGAGCTGCTGGTCTCCCTCCACGTGGGAGGCACCCCCAGCCCCAAGGAGGGCTCATCCACCTACAATGGGGCACGCAGCCTTGAGGCCATGGTGATGGTCACCCCCCCAACTCCTCATGGGGGACCTCTCTTTAACATGCCGTGGTCGGGTCTCGAACTCGGGTCTTCCCTCACTCCCTCCCGCCGCCGGCGGGTCTCGAACCCGGGTCCTCCCTCTCCGGGGGCGGAGCGGCCGTTACCCTCCCACCCCCCCCATCCCTTCCCGGGCTCTTCTGGGGTCCATCCCTGGTGACCCCCATGTCCTTGCTGGGGGACCCCACACACACATAGGATCTGCTGGGGACTCCCATGTCCTCTCCTGGGGAACCCCAACCCCTTGCCAGGCCCCCCCACTCCTCTTCCTGGGGGTCCCCAATCTACAACCACCCCCCCCAATCCCTGCTGCTGGGGACCCCAACCTGCATCCTCCTACCTCCCAGGGGGCCGTGGGACCCACGGGGGGCACCTCTCCCACCCCTCTCCTCACCCCAACCTCGTCACCTTCCCCCCTGGACAGCCCCAGCTCTCCTACGATGGGACAAACCCCCTCCATTTTTGTCCCCTTCTCCACCCAACCCCTTCTCGCTCTTCTCCACCAGCCGCCCCCGCCGGGGTTGGGTGGTCAAACCTCATCAGATGCCTCCAGCAGCCACCATGAAGTTTGTTGGAGCCAAGATGGCCACCTGCGTGGCCAACCTCGTCACCTTCCCCCCTGGACATGGCCAAAATGTGGCTGCAGGTGAGCACGGTGACCATGGTGGTGACCTTCACCCAGCCCACAGATGTGGTGAAAGCGCATTTCCAAGCTGGTAGGGAGGGTGGTCAGCGTTATCAGGTCACCACAGATGCCTACAGGACCATCACTGAGAAGGAGGATGGCTGCAGGCTGTGGAGAGGTGGGTGAAGCCCCCAGGGCCCACACTGGAATGGCTATCCCACCACCTCTGACCACTCTGGTCCATGCAGGAACATCCCCCAGTATTGCCCACAGCGCTGTGGTGAACTGTGGTGGGCTGGTGACCTCCGATCTCATGAAGGACATGCTGCTCAAATCCCACCTCTGGAGCGGTGAGGCCCGTGGCTCTGCTGTGGAGGCTGCAGCCAATTTCCATCCAGAGCATCTGCCCAGGGAGGGAGCCCCTGGGTTGCACCTCCAAAATAATCCAGTTTTACAACCCTCCCGTGGCTCTTGCTGGGAAGAAAACATCTCCTACGGCTTCGCCTCTGCCTTCAGGGCCAGCTTCTGAGCCACACTTGCCGTCTTCCCCACGGACGTGGTGAAGATGAGGTCCATGAACGCTGCTCCCGGGCAGTATGGAAGCATCAGGAGATGTTCTATCACTCTGCTGAGAACCGAAGGGTTCAAGGCTTTCCACAAGGGGTGAGTAGGGGTTTGCCACCCTTTTCCATCCTCTTCCAAAATGCAGCCACTTCTGGGGTGGAGGCACCATCACTCTGAGATGGGATGTGTTGGCCCTGGCAGGTTCGTGCCCTTGTTCCTGCGACTCGGCTCCTGGAACATCGTGATGTTCTTCACCTACGAGCAGCTGAAACAGGGCCTGGTGGCCACATGTGGCTGGCAGGAGGTCCCCTCCAAAGCCCGATGCTGGCATTGCCACCTCCCTGGCGGTGCCTCACTCCCAGACACTGAAGGAGATCACATCTACCAGCCCCAAGTCAAGGAGAAAGCTGTATCCAGCGCAGCAAGACCTTGAGTAAATCCCTTGAGTGGTTGTTTCTTCCCCGGTTTTGGTCTTTGACTCACCACCCATGCACAGTCACCCCCAAACCATCGCCATTCCCACACACGAGGGTACTCCAACCCCTCCCCAAAATCCTCCATCACCATCCATCATCAGATGATCTTTAAGGTCCCTTCCAACCTAGAAGATTCTGTGATTCCGTGATCACCCTCTGCATCCCTTTGGTGCCGCTGCTGCGGGGTGGCAGCTACGGAGAAGAGTCCGGAAAACCAGGTGGATCCGAGTCCCAGGGGAAACAACCTCAAGGGTGCCGTGTTTTAGGGTGGTGGGAACAACATCTACTTCGTCACGGTCCCAGTTCCAGAGCTTTATTGGTGAAAGGAGAGCAGGAGGGTCCTTGTCCCCTAGGACAGGAGAGCGCTTTTCAAGAGCAGCTTCTTGTCACGCGTGAGCTTCTTGGGAAAGCAGATGTTGAAGTATATGTGGAGGTCACCCTTGCGCCGGGGGTCCTGGAGCAGTGGCATCCCCTCCCCTGGCACCACTTTACAGTATTTGGGGCTGCAAAGCAAAGGGAGGGGCTGAGAACCCACGGGATGATCCCAACGTGGGGCCACCATGCCAAGAGCCCCAACGTGCAGAGCCCCACCACGCTTCTGAGCGGGTTTCTTAGGGGCAGGTTTGCTCCTCCAGCTTCAACCATAGAGTCATAGAATGGTTTGGGTGGGAAGGGACCTTAAAGATCATTCAGTCCCACCCCCTGCCCTGGGCAGGGACACCTCCCACCACACCAGGTTGCTCCAAGCCCCCTCCAACCTGGCCTTGAACCCCTCCAGGGATGGGGCAGCCACAGCTTCTCTGGCCAACCTGGGCCAGGCTCTCACCACCCTCCCACCAAACAAGTTCTTCCCCACATCTCATCTCCATCTCCCCTCTTTCAGGGTCAAACCCTTCCCCCTTCCCTATGGTTCCCCTCCCTCATCAAGAGTCCCTCCCCAGCTTTCCTGGAGCCTCTCCCTTGAGGGAGTGGAAGGGGCTCCAAGGTCTCCCCGGAGCCTTCTCTTCTCCAGGCTGAACCCCCCCAACTCTCTCAGCCTGTCCTCCCAGCAGAGGGGCTCCAGCCCTTCCAGCATCTCCATGGCCTCCTCTGGCCCTGCTCCAACAGGTCCATGTCTCTCCTGTGCTGAGGACTCCGGAGCTGGACATATTACTCCAAGTGGGGTCTCCCCGGAGGAGAGTAGAGGGGTAGAATCCCCCCCCTGGCCCTGCTGGCCACACTTCTTTTGATGCAGCCCAGGATGGTGTTGACTTTCTGGGCTGCCAGCACACCTTGGCCTGCCCTCCTCTTCCAGCCTTGTGTCCCCAGGTTCCTTGCCCTGCAGGTGGTACCATCCAACCCTCACCTCACTCCTGTCTTACACCCACCCACACCAAGCCCTCTCCCTGCCCCTACCACCAGCAACAGCCCCCAACCAGGCGAGTAGCCCATGGTGGGCATCCTCCTCCTCCTGGCCGGGACCACCCAGTCCCAAACCTGCTGGAAAAGCTTTGGAAGCACCCCAGTAATTCAGGCAACTGGGAGATGCTTGGGAAGCGCTGAGCTCTTGTTCCTCAAGGAGGAACAGACGAGCACTGAGGTTCCTCCCAAGCACCCGTTCACCTCCTTGGCCACCAAGCTCTGCAGAAAGGCCCCATTTGATCAACCACTTGAGCCCACCAGCTGTTTGCCCCACGGCACTTACTCCACGATGTCGTTGATGGGGATGTTCAGCAGCCTCCCGTCCAACGTCCTCACCTCCACCGTGCAGCCAATCAGCGCCTGCAAGGCACGGAGCAGGACACGGAGCTGCGTTTGCAGCCCCAGAGGGCAAACGTGAGTGGGAGCTGGTTCCGTCCCCTCACTTGGCTCTTTACCTTTCCCAGGGGGATGGTGGCGACGTAAATGAGGTTGTCGTCGGCTCTTTTAAACCTTGGGTGGAGTTTCTCTTGGACAACGAAGGTGATGTCAGCTGGAATGACATTTGGACCCTAAAAATCAAGGAAAGAAAAAAAAAAAGAAATAAAGAAACCTGGAAATGGTTTGGTGTAACACGAAGGATTTTACACGGGGAAAGGGGACACGAACGCTTGCCCCTTTGTTGCTGCTCTCAGCTGGCTACGGAAAAGGGAAAGGTATTTTCTTCCTTTAAGAAAAATAAACAAAGGCTTTGATAAAAGACTCCTGCTAAGCCAAGGGAAATCAGACTGGGTTTCACAAAGGTGATGCCAGGCAGAGAACCGCTCCTTTCAATTAGTTTTTATTTATCCTAAGGGAAATCCAGGCAGGAAGGGCTCCTTCAAATGTTTCTGAGCACGGTGACACTGAATCGCCCCGTTAGCCAAGCCACCAACTGCCTGCAACCTGCAGAAATGGGAAACCTGCAGAGCCTGAGGTCAGCCCCAAGCAAAGCTGGCCCAGAACGTCCCACCACCATCATTACCTGGTCTCCTTCCTTCTCAAAGGTGATCCTGGTGCCCTGCTTCCACCCCGGCTGCACGTCGATCGTCAGGATCTTGTCTCTGATAGTGCTCGTTTGATCATCTTTATTCATCACCTGGGGGGCGGAGGAAGGAATGAGAAGAGCTGGGTCCTGTCTGGAGAGGTGGGTCTGGGACCAGGTAAGAGCTCAGCTCTGCTCTGTCATCAGAGCAGCCAGCTCCAGGCGCTGGTTCCATCCATGGCCGTGCTGAGCCCCCAGCTGGATCATGACCCTGCGGTGCCAGACACAGCCCCATAGGTGGGGCAGGCACCCCCAGGCAGCTTCCCAGTGTGTCCCAGGATTGGAGAATGGTTTGGGTGGAAAGGGACCTTGAAAGGTCATCTACTCCAACGTCTTCAACCAGATCAGGCTGCTCAAAGCCCTGTCCATCCTGGCCTTGAATGTTTCTAGGGATGGGGCACCTACCACTTCTCTGGCCAACCTGGGCCAGTGTCTCAGTGTTAAAATAAATCTCTTCCTTATATCTAGTCTGAATCCACCCTCCTTCATAGAAGGTTCGATGGCGGACTAGGTTGGAAGGGACCTTAAAGATTATCCAGTCCCACCCCCTGCCCTGGGCAGGGACACCTCCCACCACACCAGGTTGCTCCAAGCCCCCTCCAACCTGCCCTTGAACCCCTCCAGGGATGGGGCAGCCACAGCTTCTCGGGGCAACCTGGGCCAGGCTCTCACCAAAGAAGTTCTTCCCCACATCTCATCTCCATCTCCCCTCTTTCAGGGTCAAACCTTTCCCCCTTGTCCTAGGGCTCCCCTCCCTCATCAAGAGTCCCTCCCCAGCTTTCCTGGAGCCCCTTGAGGGACTGGAAGGGGCTCCAAGGTCTCCCCGGAGCCTTCTCTTCTCCAGGCTGAAGCATTCCCTTTCCCAAGCCTGGACAGGAAGGTACCGGTTTGGATCCTGCCAGCATTTGTGCTGGGTTTGGTTCAGGTCCCTCCCCGCAGCAGACACAGTACCGTGGGCTGCCAAACCTCCTGAGCAGGACCAGTCCTAAAGCCTCAGGCTCTGCTACAAAAAACATCCTACACCGAAAGGAGAATCCAGCCCAAAATTTCCCCCCCCCGTCCCTACCCTGCGGGAGATCTTGATCTTCTTGGTGCAGCCGTAGAACAGGTCTTCAAGGGAGAGGTAGAGATCCCGCACAACTGGGGGGTCTTGCTTCATCGTTCCTCGTCCTTGCAGCCCTCCGAAGGGCGGGATCAACTCCGAGCCATCCTCGGCAAAAAACTCTGTGTGAGAGAGCAGAGTAGGTGGGGGGTGACCTCACTCAGAGCAGAGGTTGGGGTCTCCTTATCATGGAAGCTGAGCACCCCAAATATGGCACCCAAAAAACTCCCATCTGTTTCTGGGACCACCCTCCCCCTCCAGCTGAAATGTTTTTTGCTTTTTTCTGGGGGTATTTTTATCTTGTTTACATGTTTATGACAGTCTTGCCAACCTGAACCCTCTTTTTTGGGTGAAAATCCTCCAAGAAAAGGGTCACAACGGTAGCTGGGGAGAGCTGACAGCTTGAACAAGCACCCCCAGCCCTCTTGCCCACCCGGGACTGGAGGAAGTCAGGATCTAACCTCCAAGCACCAGGGACCAGCAGCACCAGAGAGGACCTGAGAGTAGCTGGGCAAGGAAACAGCCCCATAAAGCTTAAAGCTCAGAGGTGGTGGTGGCCACGGCATCACAGCAGCTACAGATAGGGCCCTGTGCCACCCCCGGAGCCCCCCCACGTACCTGCAAAGGGGTTGTCTCCACCAAAGAATTCCCTGAAGACTTTCTCAGGGTTGTTGTGAAACACGTAGCCTTCGGTCCAGGGGTTCTCGCCGCCGAACTCCAAGGGAATGCCACCTTTGAGCCCCTCTTCTCCAAACTTGTCGTAGATGCCTTTCTTCATGGCTTAGGGAACAAGGAGGAGTCGGGAATCACAGAATCACATGGGGTTGGAAGGGACCTCTGGAGATCATCCAGTCCAACCCCCTGCCAGAGCAGGTTGCACAGGAACTGGTCCAGGAGGGGTTTGAATGTCTCCAGAGAAGGAGACTCTACCACCTCTGGTGGAGAATGGCTCTCCCATATGGAGGGAGAGCCTAAGATCCAGGCTTTGCTTGGGTGGATGCTGGAGAGGGGGGTCCCCTGCCACCTTGAGAACAACAATTTGAGATGGAAGCAGGCAGACATGCCAGAAATGGGCCTGGCTGTGGGTCACAGAGCTGATGCCACCTCCCTGGTTGTGCCAGTGACCAGGGGTTCAGACCTCAGCATGCCCCCAGCCAGAGCAGAGATGCTTCATCCCCTGTCCAGCCCCTCCTGCCCTTAAATTTCAGGGAAGAGAAGCGTCTCCCCACTTACGGTCGCTGAGCACATCGTAGGCCTCCGCCAGCTGCCGAAACCTCTTTGGCGCCCAGGGTTCCTTGCATTTTAAAGGATGGTTCTTCAAGGCCAGCTTCCGATAGCTATGAAGGAGAAAGGAGGGGAGTGCCCAGCCTCGCAGCCAGCCCCGGGGTGCCAGGACACCCCCAATCCCAAGCTGCTCCCTCAGAACTTCTCTCAGCCCCTTTCTCCCCCTCAGGCCTCCGCTGTGGGGAGCAGTGGGGCAGCCGTGGACAGGGCCTCCCACACTTCCAACACCACCTCCCGCCCCTCTGGTCGCCCCCCAACCCCGGCAGACCCCGGGTCTCCCCCCGCAAGGCCGAGGCCCCCCTCACGCCTTCTTGATGTCGGCGTCCGTGGCGCCGCGGCCCAGCTCCAACACGGCGTAGTAGTCCTGCCCCATGGCGGCCCGCTCTCCCGTTGCTATGGAGACGGCGTCGGAGGGCCACTTCCGGTCCCCGCCGCGCGGGGCATTATGGGAGTTGCAGTTCTTCAAGCCCACATCCGGACTCCGGCCGATCCCCATCATGCCAAAGCCACCGCTCCTTTTGTTATTTTATTTTTTAAATAAGTTTTCTTGGAAAAATCACTTTTCCAGACGGGTTTTTATCAAATCGGTTGCTTTATTTCAAGACCACACTGTCTTAAAATAGCCTTTAGCCTCCCCCTTACCCCCACTCCTCCGCCCTCTCCCAATTTATTTTCCCCTGGTTTTCCGCAGTGAAAAAAAAAAAAAAATAATGTTTGCAACACAAAATCCTCTCCAACACCTGGAAGCCACTCTCCAAATTAAAAATGATCAAATTCGTGTTGTAGTAAGAAATATTACCTGTCGCCAAAAACCTCTATTGTATAGAGCCTGGTCATCACAACAGCCTCAGAAACTTCTATGTACCTAAAAAAACCCCCCCAAAAAACTTCTATATACACATCTCGAAGACCCGGTACAGGAAAATAAGCTTGGAAGAGCTATTTCGACACATCTCTCGGCTATTTGGCCCATTCAAACGCTTAAAGGTCAGAAAGTTGGTATCTCCTCACTATCCCGTCCCTGCAGCACGTGTAAATTTGCTTCTCCCAAGAAGCCACCTGAAAAAAGAGAGGGGGGAAAAAAGTAGTTTTTAAGTCCAGTTTTTTCCTAAGCAACAGTTACGAGTAAAATACTCGGAGATCAGCTTTCCTTTTGGACTCTGGCAGAAGGAAGAGGAGGTGAGTGTCCCCCACAACAGCACTCGCAGGTTTTAAAGGATAGTTCAAGGTTTCACCAGGAGGAGGTGAAGGGCTCAAAAAAGGGTTTTTCTGTCCAAGTTGATAAGGAAAATGACTTTTCTCACAATTTTCTCATGTTTTGTTCACACCAGTGTGTTGTACAGCTCAAATCTCTGCCTACATGTGATGTTGAGTGTTACCCTAGAGGACTAAATGATCTCTGGACATCCCTTCCAACCCCATGTCATTCTGCGATTCTGTGAGTGTTGATGACGAGAGCTGGAATGGGTTAAAAACAAGAGCTACTTTCCACGAGTGCTACCAGTTTGGCAGCCCAGGGAAACCAGGGCACCCTCCCCGACCTGTGCAAGCACAGAGGGGTGTTTGGAAACACAACAGAAAGACCCACTTGCTGGTCTCGAGTCACACAGAATGATCTGGGGTTGGAAGAGACCTCTGGAGATCATCCAGTCCAACCCCCTGCCAGAGCAGGGCCACCCAGAGCAGGTCCCACAGGAACGTGTCCAGGTGGGGGTTGAAGGTCTCCAGAGAAGGAGACTCCACCACCTCTCTGGGCAGCCTCTGCCAGGGCTCTGCCACCCTCACAGCAAAGAAGTTCCTCCTCATGGTGAGATGGAACTTCCCATGTTCCAGTTTGTGCCCATTTCCTCTTGTCCTGTCCCTGGGCACCACTGAAAAAAGCCTGGCCCCATCCTCCTGACACCCACCCTTGAAGGATTTAGAGGTGTTGATCAGATCCCCCCTCAGCCTTCTCTTCTCCAGACTAAAAACACCCAAGTCCCTCAGCTTTTCCTCAGCAGAGAGATGCTCCAGGCCCCTCATCATCTTTGTAGCCCTCTGCTGTCCCCTCTCCAGCACTTCCCTGTTCTTCTGGAACTGGGGAGCCCAGAACTGGTCCCAGTGCTCCAGCTGGGGCCTCCCCAGGGCAGAGCAGAGGGGCAGGATGACCTCCCTCCACCCGCTGCTCACACTCTTCCTGATGCCCCCCAGGAGGCCATTGGCCTTCTTGGCCACAAGGGCCCATTGCTGGCTCCTGGGCATCCTGTTGTCCACCAGGACTCCCAAGTCTTTCTCCTCAAAGCTGCTCTGCACCAGGTCAGCCCCAACCTATAGTGGATAATAGTCTGAGGACCTCACTAAGCCAGGAAGTTTCCTGGTGACATCCTTAGTTCGGGCTCCAGGAAGACAGCAGACTTCCACCTGAGGAGGGTCCACCCAGCATATTGGGCCCTCCGTCCCCCTCAGGAAGGAGTCACCAACAACTATAAACCTTCTTTTCCTCCTTGGGGGTATGGCGGTGATCCAGGGTGTACGCTTTTGTGACTGAGGAGATACCTCTGATGTAGATTGCCCATCATCTACATCCTCACTCAACTGGCCTTCCTCAACCAGAACCTCTTATCTGTTCTTCGGAGGTACCCGGCGGGGGACAAGAGTCACCAGAGGACAAGAGAAAACAGGCAGTTGGCTGCTGCTTTTACCCTGATGATCCCTCGAGCACAATTAATTCCCTTTTTTTTTTTTTACAGAAACTCAGTTCTACCAGAGCTACTCCAACAACCGAGCAACTCCACTGCTCCAGTTTTGCTCCTGCAACATGGAGATAACGCCAGCGTATACCACAGAGGATTTGTTTATGCAAAATATTAAGATTATTCAGGTAGAAAAAAAAAACAAACCAAGCTTAAAAGTCAACTGTGTGAAGGAACGTGCTGTGTGGGCTGCCAAATCCTGAGGCCATCACCTTTCCCTACACCCTTTATCTTGGGAGACACCACCATATTCCTTACCTTGTAGACGGGGTCACAGTCAGCTTCTGTGAGGTCTAGGACATAATCAAGGTCTTGCTGAATGATAAAGCAGGTTCCATCACCTATACGAGGAGAAGAGATACCGAGGAAGGAAGGAAAGTCAGCCAATTAGTGGAATAAGCCAAGCTCTTAATTACAAGCAGCACTAATAGGCCCATCAGAAACACCTGATCACGGGGTACAGAACCCCCAGGAAGAGGGAAAAGTGCAGTGAGGATTCAGAGAGATGGGAAAAGGCTCTAATCATTGACAGGAACTCCTGGGTTCCTCAATTTAGAGGAACACAGGAGAAAAAAAATTCACAAGACAGAAAGCAATCAACTACACCAGTTTGCAGTGGACACTGCCCAGACAGTCAGTCAGTGCTTATGTAGGATCATAGAATTGTCGAGGTTGGAAGGGGCCTTTCAGATCATTGACTCCAACCATCAACCCACCACTGACAAAATCACCACTGACCCATGTCCCTCAGCACCACGTCTGCCCGGCTTTGAAATCCCTCCAGGGATGGAGACTCCACCACTGCCCTGGGAGGCCTCTGCCAAGGCTTCACAACCCTTTCCAGGAAGAAATTGTTCCCAATCTCCATCCTCAACCTCCCCTGGGGCAACTTGAGGCCGTTTCCTCTTGTCCCATGGCCTGTTCCTTGGGAGAAGAGACCGACCCCCCCTGGCTACACCCTCCTTTCAGGGAGTTGGAGAGAGCCAGAAGGTCTCCCCTCAGCCTCCTTTTCTCCAGGCTCAACACCTCCAGTTCCCTCAGCTGCTTGTCACCAGACTTGTGCTCCAGACCCCTCACCAGCTCCATTGCCCTTCTCCGGACATACTCCAGTCCCTCAAGGTCTTTCCTGTCATGAGGGGCCCAAATCTAGACCCAACCCTTGAGGTGGGGCCTCCCCAGTGCCCAGTACCGGCGAAAAATATATAAGAGGGCGATACCCGAAGAGCACAAAACTTCTTGATTCGATACACAATTTCTACTGGCAGAACACAGCACTTGAGTTACCTTGGCTAGCAACAAATCCATCTCGGTAGGGGAGCAGCGAAAGCACTGGTGCTCCTGATCTATGGATGACCTGGATTGGAGCGCTAGAACAAGGGATGAGTAGTATGGTCTGTAGTCAAGAGCCCTTTCCAATGTCCAAACAAGAAAATGAGCTCACAGACAAAAGCACGGAGCTCATCCAGCACAAAGGACTCTTCACATTTTGATCCCAGCCCCTCCAGCCCCCACCCAGAAGCACCATCTGGATGTACCCCTGCTCAGAGCTCACCTTTAACGCTAATAAAAACCCATTTCAAGCAGGTCCTGCCCTCAGCAACAGCTCAGTTCCAGTCCTACGCTGGAATGAGGATCAGGGTAAACGTTTGGATCCTACAAAGACACTTAAGTCTCACCAGGGACTGAGAGGAAAAGGGCTGTGCTTTTGGTAGCAGGAATACTGCTGTTAAGAAGCTTTCTGTTAAATCTATCTACATATATATATAGATTACATATAATCACACCGGTACTCGTATATAATGTAATATGCACAGTACATGAACATTATTTTATATATCTGTATGTATCTAAAGCAATAATCCACAAGGTAAGGCTATGCCAAGAGCACCCCCGAAAAGCTTTTCAATAACTAAATAAAAGCTCCGCAGAGCCCATAGTCTTTGAGGAGGCTCTTCCCAGAGAACATCCCATTAGATCACCAACCTGAGCAGCAGTATCCTCCCTGGTGCTCCCCAAGAGAAAGAAATGGCTGCGAGAGGCTCAGAAGCTCAGGGTGCCATGACTTGGGTTGTACCTACCCTTTAGAAGAGGCACCATCTGCCACCACCCCCAATCTGCCTCTTTCCCAGCCAAAAAAACTACTTGCTGTTGAAATACTTGCAGCCCCAGGTGGTCACTCACTTTGTGTTTCTCACATCCAGCTGATAAATGTTCCCATCCTGGGTCCCCGCTAGGATATAGGTACTCGAGAGGAATGCGCAGCAGTTGAACGCGTCAGATCCGACGAAGAGGAACACCTGAGAATACAGGAGCAAAGGGAAGCGTCAGACACTCCCAGGACATGGGACACCCAGGAGAATGAAGCAATAATTTATTTCTATGTCAATAAATCCACTTCCAAACCAGAGCTGGGATAATAACCCCTCAGCTCTGCTCCAAGACGTGCAGAACAGCGCTCCAGGATCAGTCTTGCCAAGTCAGCAGAGACAGTGGCATCAGTGAATGCTCCTGGGTCTCCTTTGGAGAAAGGACATGCCACACAAACTGATGCTGAGCTCAAGATTAATCTTCAGACACTCATGGAGCAGCAAGACCAGATCTGCAAGGCAGGCTGGCAGAGGCCACTCCTTCCTCCCAGAGCCACAATCATCGCCATGGAGGCTGTGAGCTTTTTCCAGGTGAGCCCTGGCCACCTCTGACCAGCATTTTCTGTTCCATCAAATTTTACTCACCACAAACAGTTCAATCTGCTACGTCATCAGGAGCTCCTGTCCTACAGCCCAGCAGGGTCCTGAGAAGAACTTCAGCACCCGAGATCTACCACCTCCATCTCCCTTTGCCAAGAGGAGGGAGAAGGGCTGGTGACCACCTGAGGTTCCCTTCACATGCAACTTAAAACACCCAGCAGCAACTTTCCACCTTGGCTGCATGAGGCAGCCTGCAGTTCCTGCACACACGATGACATCTACTGGCCACCATTTAAATGGTCTTCCCCATACCTGGGTTAAATTAATGAGCAATTCTTACTCCTCGAAGTAAGGAGAGAAAACATCCCTTTACTGTACCAGGTTTTGATCTCTTCTCCACGGAACACACATGGGGGAGAACACTGCAGGGTAAAACCTCAGCCAGAGGCAGGCAGATCAGCCCTCCCCCTGCCTCCAGCCTGGTTCTGTCCCTTCCTGTGCCACATGGTGAACCTCACGAGGGGAACAGAACAGGGTTAACGCTGACCAGTTCACCCATAGAATCACAGAATTGTCCAGGTTGGAAGGGACCTTTAAGACCATCAAGTCCAACCATCAACCTAACTCTGATAAAACTCATCACTAAATCATGTCTCTAAACTCTATGTCAAATTTTTTTCACCGAAAGGGTTATCAGACATTGGAATGGGCTGCCCAGGGAGGTGGCTGAGGCACCATCCCTGGAGGTGTTCAAAAGATGGGTTGATGTAGTGCTGGGAGATATGGTTTAGTGATGGTGTTGCTTTTTGTTTGTTGTGCAGGTGTTTATTTTTGTCAAAATTAGGTTGACGGTTGGACAAGATGATCTTTAAGGTCCCTTCCAACCCAGAAGATTCTGTGATTCTGTGTCAACTCGTCTTTTAAATACCTCCAGGGATGGTGCCTCAACGACTTCCCTGGGCAGCCCATTCCAAGGCTTAAGAACCCTTTCAGTGTAAAAATTATATCCAATATCCATCCTAAACCTCCCCTGGTGCAACTTGAGGCCGTTTCCTCTTGTCCAACCTGTTCCTTGGGAGAAGAGACCAACTCCCCCTGGGTATACCCTCCTTTCAGGGAGCTGGAGAGAGTGAGAAGGTCTCCCCTCAGCCTCCTTTTCTCCAGGCTAAACGCCCCCAGCTCCCTCAGCCGCTCCTCATAAGACTTCTTCTCCAATCTAGGTTGGTTTCATTCACCCATCTAGGTTAGCTTTAACCTGGCTCAATTCCTCAGTCCAGTGCCCTGCACAGCCGTGTGAACGGCAGCTCAGAAACCAAGAAGCTGCTGCAGCAGAAGGGACTGAGGGCTTGGAGTCAATTTTCCAGCAGCGTCTCTGAGCACCTCTCCCAGGTAAGTACTTCCAATAGTCCCAGACCCCTTACCGGCTGCCTGCTCTGCAGTCCCACTCCTTGAAGCTTCTTGTCTTCTCGAGCCAGCAGCAGGATTTTCCCTTCTGTCCCGACTTCACGTTCACCTGACA
>QJSC01015644.1:39395-69092 GCA_003697955.1 Calidris pygmaea | reverse complement strand
GAGCCAGCAATGGGCCCTGGTGGCCAAGAAGGCCAAGGGCATCCTGGGGGGCATCAGGAAGAGTGTGAGCAGCAGGTGGAGGGAGGTCATCCTGCCCCTCTGCTCTGCCCTGGGGAGGCCCCAGCTGGAGCACTGGGACCAGTTGTGGGCTCCCCAGTTCCAGAAGGACAGGGAAGTGCTGGAGAGGGGACAGCAGAGGGTACAAAGATGCTGAGGGGCCTGGAGCATCTCTCTGCTGAGGAAAGGCTGAGGGACTTGGGGCTTTTTAGTCTTTTGGAGAAGAGAAGACTGAGGGGGGATCTGATCAATCTCTACAAATCCTTAAAGGGTGGGTGTCAGGAGGACGGGGCCAGGCTTTTTTCAGTGGTGCCCAGGGACAGGACAAGAGGAAATGGGCACAAACTTAAATATAAGAAGTTCCATCTCAACATGAGGAGGAACTTCTTCACTGTGAGGGTGGCAGAGCCCTGGAAGAGGTGGTGGAGTCTCCTTCTCTGGAGACATTCAACCCCCACCTGGACACGTTCCTGTGGGACCTGCTCTGGGTGGCCCTGCTCTGGCAGGGGGTTGGACTGGATGATCTCCTGAGGTCCATTCCGACCCTTCTGTGATTCTGTAATACAGCGTTAGTCACTCGCAGATATTTCTGCAGACTAAAACTTGCAGAAATCCTTCTATACCAAGAGTAAAACATAAAGGAAACAAAGAAAAAGGGATGTAAGAACTGAGAGAAGTCCCATTTCATAACCCCTTCACTCAGCATACAAATCACAGCTATTTGTCTTTATTAAGACAACCCCAACAGTGGGAATTTCTTTTAATTCAGCATATTATCGTTATGGCGCTTGTGGAGTCACCTTCTGGAGACCTGAGCAGCCAACGAGGAAATACCAAGTCGTTCTTCATCTCAGTTCATCTGTGCCAGCAGCTCTTCGAGTTCTGGTCGAGACTTTAATCGGCTCTTGAAGTCAGCTTCTGTGTGCTGCGAGGGAAAAACAAGAACACCCAAGCAAATCAGAATCACCTCTTGAGTATTTTTTGAAATCCAGTGAAAGACAAATTCTCTCCCAAAGAGAATCAATTAAGAGTGAGAAAACCAAAGGGTTAAATGTCCACTGAACCCTGGGAGGCGGGGAAATGCCTGGTGGAAAGTCACTGGAGGCCACCATCTCACAGGCAGATTGACCCTGGAAGGTGGTGGCAGAGCTTTTAAACCTTCTCACATCTAGACTCCAAGAAGAGCAGCTGATGGGGGCAAAGCACAGAGGGCAGAAAGCTTCACCTTGAAGGTCCCTTCCAACCTAGTTGAGTCTATGATTCTGGCATCAACCAAGTGTGGAGCCATGGCCATGCTTGGTCACCCCACGGGCTCTAAAATTTGGCCTTGTAGGCTCCACCTCACCTGGTTAACTGCTTTTGGAAGAGCGAGCAGTGACATTCACAGAATAATCGGGGGTTGGAAGGGACCTCTGGAGATCATCTAGTCCAACCCCCTGCTAAAGCACGTCTACCCAGAGCAGGTTGCACAGGAACTTGTCCAGGTGGGGTTTGAACGTCTCCAGAGATGAAGACTCCACCACCTCTCTGGGCAGCCTGTGACACTGTGCTCAAGAAGTCAACTGGACACCTCCAACTCTGCCACTTCCCATCTCCGTAGCATCTATTTTCTTGAGGAGACCTGCCACTTTCTCCAGAACTTTGCAAAAGCATCTCAAAGCTTTCATCTCTCTTCTGCCACTGCCGGTCTTGTGAAGCCGGTTTGGGTCCCTCCCCTGGGCTTCCTGCATCAGACTGCGATGACTTTGCAAATGGCACAATGTCACCGTTCTCCCTCCGGAGACAAAGCCATCAGCCAAAATTAAAAAAAAAAAAAAAAGAAAGAAAGAAAGAAATGGCAGCCCTAAGGCAGAGAGGGGACTGTGACCAAAAGCAGAGAAGATTATTGGACTCAAGAGACCTTCCCCTGTACTCCTTCTGGTTTTGCAGAGCTGCAGATAACTAAACAGCCTTCAAAGGCAACTTGAGAAGCCAACTGTGTTTTCTCTCTGAGTTTACCTTCCTTTTCAAGGCACAAAAAGTCCCTGAATAAATTTGGCTTCCTGGGACTGTTTTGTCTGAACGCAAAAGGATAGAAGTTTAACTATCTCCTTATGTCTGTTCCACCAGTGAATGGAGTTCTGTCCTGAAGTCCTCAGCGCTGAGATAATCGTTGGGCTTTTCTGCAGAAAACAAGCTCAACCCTTCCCAGAGGAGATTCCACCAAAACAGGGTAACAGCATTTGGGTTCCCAGTCCCCAGTTTGGCTACCGACTGCTCCATGGAGTTCCTGGCAATTCCCAGTTAAGAGGCAGTGAAACGCTGCTGAAGGCAACTTCCAACCTGCCACCTGCTGTAGATCTACAGGCTTGGCTACGAAGGTATCTTCTCCGGTACTAATTATAGGAGGGCAAATGGGAAATGAACCATTCATCAAGAATTAAAGATAACGGATTTTCATAGACCAAGACACAGCCTGGTTCTGGGAGATCCTGGATATCCATACATTTAGAGCAGACAGAAGTCACAGGACCAGGTCTGTATTTTTGAAGCGAATTCCAAGTCACACATCACATCTGCCTCCTAAATTAATGCAAAGGAATTGATAAAATTAAACATACCTCTTTCACTAACAGATGGACCCCTTCAGGCTGACTACTCTGAATAATTTCCAAGAGTATCGGAGCAAACGTTGCACTCAAACCGCTGATCTGAAAGAAGAAATGAAAAGGCTGGAGGAGCAGAACACCCCATACAGAACGGCCTCGTTATATTAATGGCACAGAAAGAGAGTCCATTTCAGGATGAGCCCGTGGCAATCAACCACTTCATCAGAGAAGCGCTCTCTGCTTCGTGCGCACATCTCTCACACACAGCACGGCCAAAACCTCTCTTTTTGGCTCTTCTCTATGAATATTGTGCTTCCACTCCCTGCCTGCTCAGTCTCCTGCATCTAAAGAGACTTAAACAGGACTTTTCTACCCCTTGTATCAAGTGTTCCACATAAAATAGATAAATCAATCTTCTGGCTGAAATATAGAATCCAGGAACCCCTCCTCTGCTTCTACTTTGTGAGTAACCTTTAGGAAGAACCCTAATTAGGGTTCATCAGGAAGAGTATGAGCAGCAGGTGGAGGGAGGTCATCCTGCCCCTCTGCTCTGCCCTGGGGAGGCCCCAGCTGGAGCAGTGGGACCAGTTCTGGGCTCCCCAGTTCCAGAAGGACAGGGAAGTGCTGGAGAGGGGACAGCAGAGGGCTACAAAGATGGTGAGGGGCCTGGAGCATCTCTCTGCTGAGGAAAGGCTGAGGGACTTGGGTCTTTTTAGTCTGGAGAAGAGAAGGCTGAGGGGGGATCTGAGCAACACCTCTAAATCCTTAAAGGGTGGGTGTCAGGAGGATGGGGCCAGGCTTTTTTCAGTGGTGCCCAGGGACAGGACAAGAGGCATCAGGCACAAACTTGAACATAAGAAGCTTCATCTCAACCTGAGGAAGAACTTCTTTCCTGTGAGGGTGGCAGAGCCCTGGCAGAGGCTGCCCAGAGAGGTGGTGGAGTCTCCTTCTCTGGAGACATTCAACCCCCACCTGGACACGTTCCTGTGGGACCTGCTCTGGGTGGCCCTGCTCTGGCAGGGGGTTGGACTGGATGATCTCCAGAGGTCTCTTCCAACCCTATGTGATTCTGTGATTCTGTTAAGGGGTTTTGAGAGCCCCAGATAGGACGTGCTGCACATGAGCTATCATCGCATATCCAGCTCATACCTGGACAACCCTCTGATGGGTGGTAAGGACCGCATCCAGCTGCATTTTGGATCCTCGCTCTTCCAAGAACAGCACTTCGTTGGTTTTGGTGGGCATCGCGTAGCTGCGGGAACCACAGGTCAGTGCTTAGGACAGGGAGGATAGACTTACGCTACTTTACAGGAATGAATCAACCTCCAGCAGCAGAGAATGTGGAAAGAGATTAACTTTGCATGAAGGAATTAATTATGCAAACAATGTATCTTGCAAATCAAGCGCTGGCAGGAGCCGGGTGTTTTACTGGAAAGAGATAAGGGAGAAGCTTGCAGCGCTACTGCCAGCAAAAACCTGTTTCAGCTACAAACACCAGCCCGAGAAGAGAACTTTTAACTTTTTTTTTAGTTGAAGGAGAGCTTTAAAGGAACAGTTCTGACTTATTTTGTAATCTGCTCATTGGGAACAGAGCTGAAAAACCACTGCTGCAACTCACCACTCGAAAGGCATTATTTTCACCACTGAATTTAACAGGAGAACGATGGCTCAGATTCTCTGGTCTCCAGAGACCTCAGCCTCCCCATCTCCATTTGTAACTACAGGCTACGTCCTACCACCCACGTTTTCCCCTACAAATTTTGCCTCTTAAAGGGCAAATCATTTCTTTCTGTACATTTCTGAAACTCTGCACACCAAGTCCAACCTCAGAGGGCACAAGCGTGACACAAAGTACTAACGCTTCACACTGAAAATGCCATCAATAGTCTCAGGCTGTGGGATTTCTCTGGGAATGCTTCCCAACCCATTGCTGCTGACAGAACTGTAAATTTTTAGCATCGCTGGGTATCCTGCTCAAATTAAACACCCATAAGTCACCGACGTGTCACCATTTTTCAGCACTGTTTGGTGCAAAAAACATCAGAGAGAGACTACTGATCTGTGGGCACGGGATTTCAGATCCACGGCTGACAGTTCAGCAAAGTGGATGAACTTAAAGAAAACGAGTTTTGGTAAGTTTAATCAGCACGAGCAGGAAGCAGTGTTTATATTCAGAGGTACTCTTAAAGATACACATTTCAGTTCATCACCATTAAGTGTTTTTACTTCCTTATAGGAACACAGTGCTTCTCCCAGTGACTGCAGGCACCAAGGAGCTTTATCACGTTCCTCAGACTCATTAACAGCATGGTAAGACTCAGGAGGTGATCATACCCCTGGACTGGGCACTGGGGAGGCCTCACCTCAAGGGCTGGGTCCAGTTTTGGACCCCTCACCACAAAAAAGAAATTGAGGGGCTGGAACATGTCCAGAGAAGGGCAACGGAGCTGGTGAAGGGTCTGGAGCACAAGTCTGGTGAGGAGCGGCTGAGGGAGCTGGGGGTGTTGAGCCTGGAGAAAAGGAGGCTGAGGGGAGACCTTCTGGCTCTCTCCAACTCCCTGAAAGGAGGGTGTAGCCAGGGGGGGTTGGTCTCTTCTCCCAAGGAACAGGCCATGGGACAAGAAGAAATGGCCTCAAGTTGCTCCAGGGAAGGTTCAGATTGGATATTGGGAAAAATGTTTACACAGAAAGTGTTATTAAGCCTTGGAATGGGCTGCCCAGGGCAGTGGTTGAGGCACCATCCCTGGAGGCGTTTAAAAGATGTGTTGACATAGAGCTTAGTGACATGGTTTAGTGATGGTTTCTTATCAGAGTTAGGTTGATGGTTGGACTTGATGATCTTAAAGGTCCCTTCCAACCTAGACAATGCTATGATTCTATGATTAAAACCAGCAAAACCATTATGAGGGGTTCACCTGCTTTGAAAGTGCAATCAAAACATCCTCCACTATTAAACTAAAGCAGCAGGTAGCTCTCCCACAAGCTTCAGGGGTTTCCCAAGCTCATTCTAGTTTGTATAATCAGTATCGCCTGCTTATTGCATAATATATGCACAGAGCCTGGATGAAACACCGTACAGAAAAAACAGCAGCAAGAGTCAGCAATACTTAAACCCACATTCCCAGGCTCAGCACCCACAGGCTTAAGCCGCCTTCTCAAAGGAATGAAAAGCAACAGCTATTTTTTTTTTTTTTTCCCCTTGAGATCTGTTCTGTCGTTTCCTGAACAACTCCGTTTCAGCCTTACTTATAGGAATAAAGCATCCAAACAGACACAGGAAGAGAGAACACCAGGCAGATGACAGAAGCTTTGGATTTACATGGGAGAATCTTATCAGCGAGATCAGATGGTGCCCTCGTCTGCAAAGCATCACCCTCCGTGAGCCTCAGGCGGCCTAACGCAACGCGATGGCGAGGGATGACAAAGACGGAGCCGCGTTCCTCGTACCTTTCGTTCACTTTAATGGAGAGTCGGTTGCAGAGTTTATGCACGTACTGAGCAAAATGCTCCACGAGACACATATCATAGGAAGTCATCTGGATGTTGATATCTCCATACTCATATTCGGTCCCAGGATTTATCTCTTTCATCTGTACTTTATCCTTCTTCTTCTTTGGAGCCTGTATTTTTTTTTTTTTTAAAAAAGAGAAAAAATAGAAAGCATATCTGTTTTGAACAAAGCTGGAAATCAAAAGAAACACATTAACCCTTGCCCACACTGAGGTAGTCTCTTCTGACAAAGGTTTGCTGAACTACGTCGAACATATCGCAGCCCATCTGCGCTCACTTTCCCCTCACTACGAAACCGGGATGACGTTATCTCAACAGATGTTCTCGAGTTGAGCAGTTCAGTTCTTGGATGGCAGCACCACACAAGTCACACAGAAAAAAAAAAAATACGTGCATACCATGATTAATTCCTTCCAGAAGAAACCCAGGAGTAGAAAACAAACTGCTTTTTATTTCAGTTCCTGCCTTCGAGGCAGCTGTCTAGATGAGTTATTGTTCCCTCCTTCCACAAAAATTGTCGTCTTTCCAAATTTCAGGGAATGTAAAAAGTTGAAGCGCAACTAAGATCTGCTCACAATATTCTGCAGTGGTTTGAAGCTGAGGTGTTAAAATTCAGCATCAGGAAGAGATTCCTCCCTCCCCAAACTACTCATTAACTTAAATAAGAACATACCAGACAAAAGAATTTATGCAGTGTTGTGAGCAGGTACTTCACGCAACGTAACACTCTTTACCAAGAGAAGCAGCAGTAAACAATTATATTATTCCCTTTTAATGATTGATCAGCCACGGAATTGATAATACCATTTAAATCAGACTGTAAAAAGATGGGTCAGCTGAAAGCAAGCACAGTAAGGGAGTTCTTTTGCCTACCTCCTTCGGGAGCAGGTATTTAAACCTCCCAATCCCGTGCGTAGGACGGGCTTTGTAGTGTCTGTGGCAACTCACGAGTGCATCACCTTAAAATCAAAGCAGAGCAAACATGTTTCCAGCTGAATGGCACACAGCCCTTTTAACAGACATACACGGGTGCTTCAAGAACCCCAAATCCACGCTGGAGGCAAGAATTTGTCCTCGATTCTTTGACAGAAGACCAGCTTTGGCCAACCTCTGCCCCACGCAGGCAGCCCGTGCATCACAGCAATCCTGTTACAATTCACAGTTGGTTACGGCGAGCAACAAATAAGGGAGGAAGAGATTAAAAGTGACTCATTTCCCAGGTGAATTCTCAGGCAAATAAAAAAAAAAAAAATAAAGACAGACTTGTCAACACCAGTGGATGGTGAGGATACTGATGAAATGTTACATCTGTCTCCTCTTATGCGACAGCAGTGATGCTACTGTGATGGATCAGAGCCCCACTTAATTTTAAATCCAGCCCTGTTCAAATATTCATGTGCTAGGAAGCCAAATCAAAACGGTATCGGCTTTTATTTATACTTCCTTCTCCAGGGTAAAATGAAACCCTCAATAACCCTCGTTTTAATAAACGAAGCTCAGAACAGCAAAGAGCAACTGAACACCAAGGATCTAAGCTGCTCAGTTACGCTTTGCCTCCACGTCAAAATGAAATTTTAAATTGTGAAAGCAGCCTCCACCAGCTCAATAAATGTTAAAGTGGGACCTCACAGGGGTGAAAGTCGGTTCCTGGACATTAATATACCAAATGGCATCTGGTAACATCATGACTAAGAGTATCTGCTTAGCCACGAACAGGGAAACAGAAGAAAGGGTTAGGAAAAAGATACAGAAGCAGAAGAGCACCTGCTCACGTTCTTTAACTAGCCCAAAATTGGCTTAAAAAAATAAAAAAGGAGACAAAAATGCTGAAACATGTAATATTTATTTGGGGTAAATGAAGTTTTGTCTTGCATTGGATTAATAAGAGGCCTTACCTGCAGCACACAGACGGCTTTCTCTGAGCGTGGCTGCTCTGTAGGAAACAAGATAATCGTTAAAAGCTCTGATTTCACCCACCTGTGGAAACACAACATACCTGGCCAATCTCCTTGAGCAAAGACCCCAAGTCCCTCAGACACAGATAGATCCCATTAACAAAGAGACTTTCTCTTCACATCCCACAGCCCTTTCAGCTCCCAGACATCAGCTGGAAATCTTCCCCCCACAATTAAAAGACTTTCCTTAGCAAAATGCACTTTTCCTGACGCTGTCAGTAAAAGTGACAGAGTGTTTTTAATGCCTTATACTGTGTTTTACTTACTGGATTTGATTTCAGACCACTCACCTGCTGAGCGCAAATGCCTGCTTTAGCAACATTCCCTTCCTCAAACACAGCACCTGCAATGAGCCAACACAGTCAAAATTCAAACAGTAGGACAGATAATCAGTGAGTTTTCACCAGCGCTTGCCAGAATACAGCCATCAAAACAACACCCCAGACCCTTTGAACACATCAATAACACCCCCAGACTCTCCACAGCCTCCAGCCACTGTCACGCCCCAGAATACTGCCACAACACAGAGGAAAGGGATGAAGAAGGAGGAAGATGACAACTGTGGTAACTTTTTCCTGCACCCCCTCGCTTTGCTTCAAGATCCTTGTTTACAGGTTGCCCAGAGAAGCTGTGGCTGCCCCATCCCTGGATGGGGTTCAAGGCCAGGTTGGAGGGGGCTTTGGGCAACTTGGTCTGGTGGAAGGTGTCCCTGCCCAGGGCAGGGGGTGGGACTGGATGGTCTTTAAGGTCCCTTCCAACTCTAACCATTCTATGATCTCTCACTGCCTCCAGATTACAACAGCCAAGAGAACAACCCTTGTGCTTGTTCCAGCCCCACGTGGACAGAGGGAAACACACCTCATCCATCACCAGGGCAGCATCAAGCAAAACCCTTTACTGTCCCCACAACCCTAACAAGCGGGAGCTGCACTATGTCAGCTGGGGTGGGGGAATAATTACCAATGTCCCCAAAAGAGTGACCAGAGGGACAGGGAGGACCAGGGACCCACCAGTCCCCAAGGGCTGGGGGCTGTAATAGTCCCTGTGGCGCTGAGGTGATCCCTGGGTGCCTGAGGAGGAATGTGTGGGGGTCCCTGCCACACATAAAGCAGGGGAGGCGATGCAGGGCACTATCTAAGGGTCAAAGAATGGTTTAGACTGGAAGGGACCTTAAAGATCATCCAGTTCCAACACCCTGCCACAGGCAGGGTCTCCTCTCACCACACCAGGTTGCCCAAAGCCCCATCCAATCTGGCCTTGAACCCCTCCAGGGATGGGGCAGCCACAGCTTCTCGGGGCAACCTGGGCCAGGCTCTCACCACCCTCACACCAAAGAAGTTCTTCCCCACATCTCATCTCCACCTCCCCTCTTTCAGTGTCAAACCCTTCCCCCTCCTCCTAGGGCTCCCCTCCTTCATCAAGAGTCCCTCCCCAGCTTTCCTGGAGCCCCCCCTGTTGAGGGACTGGAAGGGGCTCCAAGGTCTCCCCGGAGCCTTCTCTTCTCCAGGCTGAAGCCCCCCCAACTCTCTCAGCCCCCCCTCCCAGCAGAGGGGCTCCAACATCTCCATGGCCTCCTCTGGCCCCGCTTCAACAGGTCCATGTTGGATGTTGGTGGCCCCAGAGCTGGAGGCAGCACTGGGGGTGGGGGGTGTCTCCCCAGAGTGGAGCAGAGGGGCAGAATCCCCCCCCTGGCCCTGCTGGCCACGCTCCTGGGGATGCAGCCCGGGATGCTGGGGGCTCTCTGGGCTGCCAGGGCACATTCCCTGTACAGGCCCGTGTCCCCTCAAGAGACAACCCCCCCTCTCCCCATTCTAATCCTAGCTCTGGGTAGGGCCTGTCCCCCTTCAGACTCCCCACAACCAGGCCTGGGCCTGTCCCTCTTGTCCCCAACTCCCAGGCCCGCCCTTCCCCTTCCCCTTCCCTCCCCCGGGGCCGGGTCTGTGCGTGTGTCCCCTCACACCCCGGTACCGGGCCCGGAGTCCCCCCACAGCCGGTCGCGGCCCGCCGGTACCTTCGGCAGCGCCGCGCTCATCCCCGGCACCCGGGAGGGAGCCACGTCCGTCGCTCAAAGCGTCCCTCCCGCCCCGCACTCTGGGGGGTAACGGCGATTTTTGGACAAACCCCCTCAGGTGCTCGCAGGGGCCCGGTCTCCCGAAGGAGAGCCCGGGGTCGGGGTAGGGTGGGGGGGGGGACAGTAATGGCGGCCACCCAACCCTGCGCCCAGGTGGTCGCGGCCCGCCCTCCAGCCCGCTTTCTCGCACGCTGATTGGCCTTTCGCCACGTCCATCGCGGCGCGGCGGCCATGTTGAGTGTGGCCCGCTCGGAACCGCCCTCTGTAAAGCCCCGCCCCAGCCTGGCGCGGCGGCCATCTTGAGTGTGGCCTACCCGGTCCCCGCCCTGTGGCGGCCATGTCAGCGCGGCGCCGGAGAGCTGTGAGGGGAGAGCGGGGATGGAGGGCAGGGCGGGCGGCCTAGAGTCCAGCGTTCTTTAGGGCGGGATGATCTGCGTTTCTGAACCCTCTGTCAGCGCACATTATCCCTGCTGGCTGTGGGAATCGAGGCAGGAACCCAGTGCGGGCTCGGCAGTCCCTTGCTCCAGCCTGGAGACAGGCCCCGCTGGGCCTGTGGGGTGTGAGGACACGTAGGCCTGAAGCAGGGCCAGGAGATTTGGTAATAAACCTGCCTGGTTTGGCCCTGCCACCTGGCACAAGCACTGGAAGGGTATTTATTTTTTTTTTGGCGGTTGCAGGGGCAGGGTTGGACCTTACCCTGTAGTCAACAGCCAGGTGATGGTCCAGGGTCGGCTGCGTCCACGCTGGCAGGCCGCCACAGGCCTTGAAAATGAAGGAGTGTGTCAGCACGAGGTGTTCATGCCCCACAGCAGATGTGCTTTCGGCTTGTGGGGGAAGCAAAACGAAACTCTTCTTTCAGCAGCCAGCTGCACCCACTGAGGACAGAGTGAATCCTGCCTTACTGCCAGCACTTTGATCCCAGCCGCTGCCTGGAGGCACTTCCCTAAAGCATTTTAAGTGGGAAGACTGTAGGAAGGATGGACTGACAGGGACCTCCTTGATTTGCAAGAGTGTTGTTTCTCAGTGGGAGTGGAGGTGGGCAAGGGGGTCTGCCTGGGAGACCGGGGTGGGAAGAGATTGGGTGCTGTGTGACACTGCCTTCCAGACTTGGCAGTCTGGAATGAAAACTCATCCCTGTGCAAACTGCTCTCTCCTGTCTTTTCCACCTTTCTCTTTACCAGGCTATCTCTCCCGCGAAACGTTTCACCTTGCCATTCCCTTCTTTCTTACCTGGCCCCAATTTCCCTCTTTTTGTGTGGCAGATGCTCCCCATCTGCTTCCCTGAGCCCCCATCTTAGAGCTCTCCATCCCGGGCAGCAGCTGCGTGGCAGCCTGGTTTCGGGTCGGGATTTCCAGCCCTGTTGACTGATGGCTGCTCCGATTGCTTTTGGCTGGAGCTGTCGGGGCTCGTGATAGACTTTCTGGTTCATCTGCATTTGTCAATGTGGCAAGTCTCCTCTGCTGCAGACTGGACTCAGGCATTTGATTCTTGCTCCGTGATCCACCCTGCCAGGCCTTGTCCTGCCTTTCTGATTGCCTGGAGCTCCCGACACCCACCTGACACCCCAAATGTTCATCCCCATTGCGATCTGGCGCATGGAGAAGAGAGAAGGAATGTGAGAGGACAAGGTTTTACCGGAAAGCAGAGCCTGGGTGGGCTCAGTGCCGTGCTTATTGTATGGAGGAAGCTTTGCAAGGACACGGGCTCCCAGCTCTCAGCTGTATTTTCTTGGAGATCCCCCGGGCACGACAAAACTGCTCACGTGGAACGGATGTTGTACTGCCCTTTGATCTTGCCTCAGGAGCCCCAGGCAGGGCCACCCTGGCAATGACACTTGTTTGATAACCACAGGGCGCTTCGAGCAAGGGGCGCTGTGGAAGTCGGAGCTGGGTTAACACCGGCACTCCCCTTCCAGGGAAGCTGGCCTTCTCCTCCCGTGAACTTTGAAGCCCTGGAGGAAATGCCACACTTGAGGAGAGCCTGCTGTGACTCGAGGGGGACTGGCTGGTCCTGCATTTGTTGGGGGAGGCCGTGATGGGCAATGCAATTAAGAGCAGGGCGGGCTTGCGACGACTCCTTGTTCCATGACCTCAAACGCTCCGTGCTCACGGAGGGGAGCTACACCCCTTAATTCCCTCTGTCCGTCGTGGGGACTCATCTTTCGGCCACCCACAAAATGTGGCTGAGGAGGAAGCATTGCCCCAGACAAGACTTTGGGGCACAGCAGTCACTGCTAAACATAGTTCCGTTTACGTTTTTTAGACCCCCCCTCCTAATCACCATCATTGTCCTACATGTCCTCAGTGAAAAACAAGTCTATTGCCAAGTTTCTCCGAGATCTATCATAGATGGAAACATTTTAAGGCCAAAAGGGACTGTTAAATCGCGTAATTCAGTCTCCTGCACGTCGCAGCCTATAGATTTCTGCTGACTTACAGCTGCATGGAAGCAGCTCACTCCTGCTTCCCATGAAAGCATCTTTCTCATAAAAGCTCCCGCTCTTGATTTTCCCTGGATACAAAGACAGCGCTGCTCTTGGCAGCCCGTTCTGGCGGCTGAGCACCTTCTCTCTTCAAAAAACGTGGACCTTCTTTCCGATTCGAACGTGCCTCGGCTCCAGCTCCCAGCCGCCGGTCCTCGCCCTGCCTTTCTTTTGACTAATGAATCGTTTCACAGCCGGGTAACCGCATCCCTCTTTGCAGGAGCGCGCAGCCTGCCTTTTGGTGACATTTAGAAAAAGGAGCAAAGGTGTTGCTTTGTTGCTTTCTTCCCCCCGCAGCCGCAGAAGCCCAAATCGTTCCTTTCCTGTACTGTGCCAAAAAAAACCAGAGAGTTCTTTCTTTCAAGGCTCCCTCAGCTCCTGAGAGGGCCAGGCCTTGCTGGAGGGGTCTTTTCATCCGTCCTCTTGTGCTTCGCTGCAGATTTCTCTTCCCGTCGCGTACCTGGATGTGCCCTGTCAATGACCCAGCGTGGTGTTGGCAGAGGTGACGCTCGAGCGGTTTGTCACCTACGCAGGAGGCTGCTGTGGCCTCCCTGCCCCTTCTCACTCTTTATCGTGCTGTCCAGGGGAGCAAAGCTCTCCTAGAAGTGTTGAGATCCAGTGCCCAAAAGGCTCCGTTTCTTTTTGGACTTGTCTAATTACAAAAAATGATCGAAAAGCCTTAAATATACCCTGGAGGAAGAGCTCTGGTGTGTGTGTGTCTCCTCTTCTACCTTCTGCAGGGCTTCTTAGGACTGTGCCTAAGATCTTCGGGAGTTGGTGGGATGATCTCCTCGGGCTTCGGCGAGTGGAGGCAGGTCCCTCAATTGCTTTATCTCGAAAGGCTTCTCCGTGTCCCCTGCCACCCCCTGGGGCTGAAGCCACTTTAGCTGAAGGGTTTGCTTCGCCCGGCGCGAAGAGGTGCTGAGCCTGAGCTGAGCTTCTGGGATAAAAATAATCGTTGCTAACAGTCAAAACTTCTCCCTGAGAGCCCTCATTTTCCCTGGGATCGGCGGGAAGGATCCCCGATTCCGTACTGCCACGCAAACAAGGACAATATATGTATTTAAAATTATATTTAAGTCGGGTCTCTGCCGGGCTGGGTTCCCTTTCCCCAAGGAAAAGGTGTGGGAGAGCAGCCACCGCAACCGGTGCCGCAGCAAAGGGGAAGCGTTCCCGAATGCTGGGTGCAAAGCTCCTGCTCGGATCTTTATTAAGACTTATTTAAATTTAATCGCCTTATTAAAGACACGTTTTCTCTGGCAGTTCAAGGCCTGGGTGAGGGGGGGGGGGAAAACAACAAACCACCAAACCCTCGGAGAAGCAGTTAATCAGGGTGAGGGAATAGAAATGAAATGATCAAAAATAGGAAGGGTGGACTGTTTGGTTTTCAAAATGCCGTCTCATTCTGCACCTGGATTGCAGGCGCTTGGGAGGGGTGAGACTCATCTCCGAGAAGATGCCTGGAGCCGGGAAGGTTCATTGAACGTTTTCGTTCACCAGGCGGAGACGGAGCAAGGAACCTGAGGCTGGAGACACCGGACAAAGGACATTGGTGGCCACCGGTGACCTCCCTGCAAGGAAATTCTTTGCCCCCTTTGGCTACGTGGACCGTTCAGAAATCCGGGCACGTGGGTCGCGTGGAGATGGAATAATGTTTCAATCCATGAATTTTTTTTCAAAGAGGAGATGGATTTGGGGCGTGGGGTCCCCTTGGCAGGAGAGATGTGGCACCGAAAGGTCACCCTCAGGCCGTGGAGAGGAAGGTGTTGAGATGTGAGAGGGCGCAAGGGAACAAAACACTGGCAGCGACTACATTTAGGGGGGACTAGATCATCTCCTGGATCATCAGCGACTGCGTTAGATGATCTTTAAGGTCCCTTCCAACCCAAACCATTCTATGATTCTACGACTAAACGAGCGGTGGATGCCATTTCCCTGACCGTCGCTGCAGAGAGGCTCTGGAACAATCACCCAAATAGGAAAATGGTGGAAAACTTACCCGTTTTCAGGTGGAAAATCCCCCCCCTGGAGCATTGTTTGGACCTTGTCGAGTGGATCGCAAGAGATTTGCACCAATGTCAACGTGAATACAGCCGTGGGGCAGGAGCTGCAGACCCGAGGGGGGGGTCATTGAGGATGTTTTGGTTTCAGCCGAGATATTCCCGGGAACAGCAGGAGATTCCGGCACCAGCTGAAGCCCCGGGAAAGTCTGAGGGGGGTTTGAAAACTTCTGAAAAACCACATTTTGTGTTCAAATTCAACCAAGAGAGTATCGATCAGTGAAGGCTTGCACCAGGGCGGGAGAGGAGGGAACAAGGCTGCGTGGACAAGAGACATCCCCAAGCCGAGGTTTAAACTGGGACGCAACTGGGAAGCCTCTTCGTGTGCTGAACCTCCAGAGCAAGTTGGGCAAAATGGGGAGAAATAGGCCAAAAATAGGGAGAGCTGCCCCCCCCACCCCACCCCGGGTGGGGTTCTGGCCTCTCTGCCAGAGGGTGTTTCCAAATGACAGTCCTGGCCACCCCAAAAAGGGTGACAGCGGGAGTCATTGCCCTCCCTGGGAAACGTCACCCTGTCCATGGGGATCCGCTTGGGCCATCGTGGAGCGAGTGTCCCCGAGGGATGCTCTTCTGAAAAGGATATCTCTATCAGTTGAGGATTAGGCCTTTGGTCTTAAGAACTTTGCTTGTTCTTTAGGCCTTTGGGATCCGACCTTCCCCTCGCAGCTCAGTGATTTCAGCGAGCGGGATTTGACCCCAGCGGCCAAAAAAAACCCCCACGCAGCCATCGTTAGGCTCCAGAGTGAACACTCCCCCCCCCCCCCCCCCCAGGAGGCGGAGGGCGGCAAGTCCCGCCCCTTCTCCCTTGTGGCCCCGCCCCTCCCGCCCTGATTGGTCCGCTTCGTGGAGGGGGAGTAGGCGGGGCTTACGGGCACGCAGCGTGACGTGCGGCGGAGGGGCGGGGCGTGCGTGCGTGCGTGGGGCGGCGCGCGGGCGCGGTGTGAGGCGCCGGGAGCGCGAGGGCGGGGGGGGGAAGGAGCCCGGCCCTGAGGGGAGCGGCGGCGGCGGCACAGAGACCGACAGCTCACCCAGCCCGTCTGCGCCTCGCCGGGGCTCCGCGCCTCGGCCCCACGCTCCCGTCCCGCCGCCTTCGCTCAGGGGAAGGAGTGAGGCGGGGGGAGGGTGCGGAAAGTTAAGCGAACCGAAGAACGGTCGCGGGTCCCGCCGCGGGGAGCGGAGCGGAGCTCGGGGCGGCGGCGGCGGCGGCGGCGGGAGGCTCCTCCATCATGTCGGCGGGCGGGGACTTCGGCAACCCGCTGCGGAAATTCAAGCTGGTGTTCCTGGGCGAGCAGAGCGGTGAGTCACCGCCCGGGCCCGGCTCGGTCCGGGTCTCCCTCACACGGCGGCGGGCGCCTCCCTTCCCCCTTGTGGGGGCATCTTCCCCCCCCCCCCCTCTCCTTCCTCATCCTCCGGTGTGGGGGGGAGTCGGCTGTGTTATAACCCCACGTTCTGAGGGAAAAAAGGGGTGTCCGTCCCCCCCCCCCAGTTCCCCGCCGCCTTGGGTGGGGTGTGGGGGGCTGTGGGCCCTCGGGGAGGGAGCGTTTGCCTCCCCCTTTGCAGAGGCTGCTCTTGCCCCGTGGTCGCCGCTCCTTGGGTGACAGGGGAGGGATCGAGCGCGGTTCAGTTGGGGTTTTAAAAAGGAAAAAAAAAAAAAAANTTTTTTTTTTTTTTTTTTTTAGGGGGTAGGAGTCCCAATGGCGGGTGTTTTCTGTGTAAAATACAGCATTTTTCCAGGAGGGAGTCGTGTCTGGGCGAAGCGGATCCGAGGCTCTAAATATTTAATTCAGTCAGGGGAGATTTTTCATCCCCGTCTTCGGAGTAAAAAATAAAACCAAACAAACCACCCCCCAACCCAAACGGCGTCTCCTCCTTCCTCAGGAGAAGGCCTCTCTCTCCGATACTGCATTTCAAATCTTGCACTTTGGAGAGTTCTCTGGAGAAAAAAAAAAAAAAAAAAAAGCTAATTTGTTAGATGCTTTGTGTAATCCTGGTGAGATATCGAGCGATCTTTGACATAATGAGTAGGTGCAAAATATTCTCTGTCTCAGGGTGGGGTATTTGCTCCCTCAGCCACCTTTGGTCTCTATGTGGTAGGAGATGATGAAATCCTAGTCTTTTTTTTTTTTTTTCCTCCCAAATGGCTTATATCTTACTGTTTCCTCACTCATATGCAGATGAACTTGGTGATAAGGCTGCTATTAAAATTATTTTTACCTTTACATTGGCAGTTTACTTTAGTCTGCTCCTTCTGCCATCTTTCTTTTAAAAAAAAAAATTAATATATTTTATTTTTTTTTAGCGTTGGAACAGCTCCTCATCATACTAGGGATTCAGGGAGCACAAGTTCAACTTGGGGTGTTTTTGGGGGGGTAGGTCACCTGCTGTATTTGGTGAGGTGCTGTTTGGCCAGCCATTTTATGAGGATTTTGGAGAAGGGTCAATGTATAGAAGATGCTGGTTCGGTGTTGGTTTGTTGTATATTTTGTTGTTTGTTTTTTTTTCCTCCCAAGGTATTTGGTAACAGGAATCTTAAGTATTAGCTGTGCATTTTCAAAATGCTTGGCTTGTTTTACCGTATTTCTGAGCTTTGATTTGGCGAAGCTTTTCAAATACCTCTGTGGAAGGTTGTAGCACCTGGTGCAGACCTTAAAATCTCGGCAGCTTTTCGTTTACACGTGGATTTCTTGTCTATTCTAGCAGACATAACGTCAGATATCTGCTGCTTCTAGTCTCTCATTTTTTTTCTTCTCAGCTAATTGTGTTTATACTGGATGGTTTAGAATAATTCCCATTCATAGCATCAAATCTAGGGTGGAGAAGGAGGGGTTTTATGGGTATAACACAGCAAAATACTCCTAACTAAATACCCGTAGCACTGTAAGTGCTGTCTTGACTGTGGTTTATGGATGGGTTGAAGCTGATTTGAATGTGGCTGGTCAGGGCCCAGCTGGCAGCTGCGGTGTGGGTTTCAGACCTGCCTTTGTCTCGGATCCTGGGCGATGACTCCGTGACTGATCCGCGCTCAACCCGGTTGCCAAACGTGGCGATGCCGATGGCAGCGGGAGCCCTCGGTGTGGCCACGCAGCCCACGGGTGCTGCAGCGTGGGCGTGCTCCAACCCAACACCCGGACGATTCTCATCTCCGATGGAGAAACGGCTTTTTCTAAATTCGGCTTGAATCTCTTAAGATACTGCTGTCATGATGTCATTCTCTGTAATTTTTAATTAATTAATTTATTTTTCTAACTGTCCAAAGGGTGAATAGCTCCCATTACAAATGGCTTCTGGAAGAATAAATGCACTAATAACGTTCTTCTATATGATGGAGATAATTACAGAAGCGTCTCTGATGCTGCAAAGGGAGTTGGAGTGGGCTTTTTGCTTACCCGTAGCTCCCTTTGTCATTCTTTGTTTTGAAGGTTAAGGGAAATGTAGAAATAAAGTTTTTCTTTTTTGTAATAGCAGCTTTCATAAATGAGAAGATCTCTTTGTACAACTGTTGCGCTGGATTGCTGCATTCCCTTCCTCTTCAGCTAAAAGGTTGTCTGCCCTGTTGGAAGGCCGTAATTAAAGATATCCTACTGCTGCTGGTGGGGAGGCTGAAGGCTTCTGTTTCATTTACATTCAGGGGCTTCAGAATGACAAATGAAATGTTATGAAGGGCTCCCGTGTTTGATTAAGCTGCCTCAGCAACCGAAGCTGGCTAATATCAGACCTTCTCTGCTGACCGTACGCGGTCTCCTCAATAAATGGGTATGTTATGGCTAAGAAATTCTTAACCGGAGTTCATTGCTGCGCGGGCGTTAGAGCCCTTCCACGCGATGGTGTGAGCAAAGGCAATTACCATTCCGTGTGAGATCTGGAAGCATCTCGAGGTGTTTTATTCTTACTTGGAAGTGGGATTGCACAGTGGATGCAGTGTCTGATTTTTTTATTTATTTTTTTTTTTTAGCTGTTATCCTCAGCCATATTGTGGGAGTTCGATGCCGTATACCTAGGCGTTTGTGTGGACTGCAGTGATTCTTCCTAGTTACCCTGTTCCTCACCAGCTGCAGATTCCCTTTCCCATGCTAAGATGCTGATTTATATTTTTTTAAAGCCCCTTCTTTCCTTCCTCCCCGATCCCCAAAATCATCTTGTCTCCTGTGTCCCTTCTACCCTCTGCCTTTATTGCGCCAGCTCCTCGAGCGCTTGGCTGACACACCGCCGCAGCTCCCCCGTCCCCGTGTCCTGTCGGTGATGGCGTGTGGTGGCTAAATGACATCGGGTCACTCGGGGCTCCTTTCAGGATTTACTGCAAGTCATTGCCTCTCCCTAGCAATATGGTCATTGTGTCCCCCACGCCCCTCCCCAGCCAAGCCTGGGTACTTGCCGCATGTCCAGTGAATTCATCACCAGCCTGCGACGTAAGCCGTGTCCAGCTAGAAGAAGCTTCTCTTTCTTATTTTTATTTATTTTTTTTTTAACTTGTAGTACAAGGATATAGCATCGGGTGGCTAGCAAGAAGGCAACTCCACCAGCGCTTGCCTTAATTGAATTACTTTTCTCAATGATTGAAGATTATACAGAGTTTAGCAGTTTTAAATATGCTAATCTTTAATGAAAAGGCAGAGAGAGCTCTGTGCTGAGGGATTTAGATAGAGCTATTGTGGTGGTGGGGGAGAGGATGCTTCTCACTGCCTTTGATCTTGTTTTATCAGGTGATTTTCATCAGTCTTAATGCCTCAAGTTTACAAAATTCTGATTTCTGGGTCACAGCAGTTATCACCTGTGCTATAGGCTAGCTTGCAGTAAATATGGTATATATTCAAATATTAATAACATCTTTAGTTTTATCTTGCATATGAGCAGCTTTGCTACTTAATACATCGATTTTTTTTTTTTTTGATTGAGGGAGCAGAACTGAATGCTGGGGCACTGCAACAGAAATATTCTTTCATCACATGGGTTTATGCTGCAGCTTTTATTGGCGAGCAAGTCTGAAGGGCATTAACATGTACAGAAAGCAAAATAAGTCCCTGTTGTCTCTTTCTTCTGGCATTTCTGCATTGCCTGAGATCTTAAAAAATGCTAATTTGTTCTAATTTTCTTTAACGGGAACCAAGATTTTTTTTTTTTTTTTTAACGTTGAAAAACCTGATAAGCACAGTATAATAACTTGAGGAATATCACTGTTTGGAAAGCACTAATGAACGATACGGTTGCATAACGATGTCGGTACAGGCACTGCTGAACAGTGTGATGTGTCTTATTAGATAACTGGAGAACTGCAGGGGGTTTGTGTGTAACATGAAGCTGGTGTAACACTGGTCATAGTTCAGCCCGTCTGCAGAGACTGGCATCCCTGTACAACTTAAAACTCCCTGCTTTTTAAGGAATTCTCTGCTTTGTGAGCTCCAGAGAGCTATTAGCTTGTCCCACTGGTGGTTTAAAATCTTATCCCCTTCCCTCCTGTTAATTTCCGAATGTCTTGGTTTTCCTGTGGGCGGGTCTTCAGATATTTGGGTTTATATTTGGACTCTATGCATTTTCCATGAGTCATTGAACTTCATTTTCTTGGGTACATCTGGAAGCTGAATGTTGTCCAGGTTCTTTCTCTTCTCCATCTCTGAAATAGCCCTTTCAATAGCAGTGTCTAAAAGAAACATGTCTGACTTGGAGGAAAAGACTGAAATGTCTTTTTTTCAAAGGAAGAATAGCCACACCTTTCTGCACTTTTCTGTGTGTATCTGAGAAATAATTTGTGAACTTAGAAGGAAAGGATCTTCTTAGCCCTTGATTTAAAACAATGGATTTTATATCTGCAGCAAATTGGAGTGTTTGGTGATATTTGGCACTTTCTTGGCACGTGATCCAGGTCCTACAAAGCTGATGTCTGATGTCTGAGGCTTTTACTGAAGCTGTAAATGGGACTAACAGAGAAACAAAGGTGAGGAACCTCATCTCAAGCCACTTCAGCAGAAGATCTAGCATTTGGAAATTATCAGAGCCAACAGTTGTCAGCCATTCTTCTCCACTTCACCCATCGTTAAAAATCTGTCTTCTGTAATCAGTTTGTGAGGAAATAGCTGCCTTCCTATTTACCTGATGATTTAGTCCAGGAGTTTGAAGGCATTTATTGTGTTCATGTACCAGCTACATATGCTACTGATTTAAAAAAAAAAAAAAACAAAACCAAAACCCAAGCTGACAAACCACCAAACCAAGCAAACAAAAGCTCTCAATGGTTTGAAACATGGCTCAAAATAAATCAAAGTCTTGACACGAACACCATCAGATTTCTCAAGACAAGCTCCAAAACTCACCTGTGAGTCCCGTAACCTGCAAGAGCAGTTACCTCGGGAGAGAGGAATGTTTCTGAAAGGGTTTGGGAGCTTCGATGCGTCTCTTCTGATATGGACCAGGGCAGGACAAGACTAAAAGCACTGTTTGGAAAATGAACTGGTATAATCAAAATGATTATAAGTTTGACACATTAGTATAAATTATTTATGGGAGTAGTCTAAATGAAAAGTGGGTGTCTCAGCAAACAAACAGCAGTCAAAATATGGGCTGGTGGGGAAAGTAGAATTTTTTAGGTCCATTTTCTTGATTTATTTACTGAGCTTACACAAGGTTGAAAAGCTAAATGGATTCTTTGTTTTCCTCTCAACATAAAACCAACTCTTCTGGCTCTAATATATTGAAGAGCCCAGGCACAGCGAACAATTGAATCATTACCTTACATCAGATATTTTCTTCTTATGTCCAAAACATGATGGGCTAAATATGTTTTGGAATATTTCAGTAATATTAACTGAGAAAAAAAAAGACTTTTGTGTGTTTCAATAGTATTTAACTCTTACCCAAATGCAGCCATGTGCATCCAAAAAAAATCGCTATATTATGTGAAATGAAATCTGAATAAATTCTTTTAATCTGTGAACTATATAATAGTTCAGTAAATTTGTGTGTGTGGGTATGCACATATATTATACTGAGTATATCAACATCAAACTTTATGCAAAGGCCATATTGAGTGGCTGAGATCCTTTTGAGATGGAAGTCGCTGCTTATAGGTTGTCAACCAGTAAAAATGCCAACTGAAGAAAATAACCAGCTCTAAATGCAAAGTGGTACCCAGATTGGGGGTTTAAGTGGAAAGAATTCCTACTCCTGATGTCGCGTGCGACTCGCTGTGGTTATAAAACGTGCTGCTGAAACCTCCCCTTGTTGGATACGTGGACCTATTATTTATTTTTTTTTTGCGTGCCACCGAGCTCTGGAGCCCCTTGCTCCCTTTGGGCTGCCTCCTGTTGAGCCTGTCAAACTGAGTGCAGGCTTCAAATGAGGAAGGAAGTCCTTATTCAGCTGTATAGCACAATAGTGCCATTTATTTAATTTGACTTTTTAGAACAAGGGTGTAACTTTCCTTTTTTTTTTTTTTTTGTTCCCTGTTAGCACGTTCTTTCTGCTGGACCGCTGTAAACCGGGATGAGTCAGTGCTGCCAGAGTGCCAGGGCAGGGTTTCCCAGTCCGCTGGATGATTTGAAAAAGACTTCTCAGACTTCTGGGATACCCAGTGTGATGATGCAAACTGGTTTTAGTAACAGTGTGCACAAGGGACGCTGAGGAATACAATGTGCAGTGTCCTGAAGTTTGACTTTTAAAGTATTTTTGCAAAGCCAAATGCAAAATCCTTAAGACTCTGAACAGCAGTAAGAACCAGTTAAAGAGCACATGTTCCAAAGTCCCTTTGCACAGAATCCCAGAACGATCTGGGGTTGGAAGGGACCTCTGGAGATCCTCCAGTCCAACCCCCTGCCAGAGCAGGGCCACCCAGAGCAGGTTGCACAGGAACGTGTCCAGGTGGGGTTTGAATGTCTCCAGAGAAGGAGACTCCACCACCTCCCTGGGCAGCCTCTGCCAGGGCTCTGCCACGGCTCTGCCACCCTCAAAGGGATGCTCCTCCTCAGGTTTAGATGGAACTTCTTATGTTCAAATTTGTGCCCTTTTCCTCTTGTCCTGTCACTGGGCACCGCTTTTCTTCAGGTAGGGCTTTTTTTGTCCCTATAACAACTTCTTCCTTTAGTCCCATGGCAATGACTGGAGCTGGAAAGGCCAGCAGCTGGGCTGGAGTCTAACTGGGAACTCTGCAAGCGAATCCTGCTTGACCTTGGCTCCTTCGATGAGTGCAGGTGCCTGGCTGAGGACAGACAGACAGAGGCTGGCATCGCCCGTGGTGGTTGCTTCCATTTAAACGCGGAGAGTTGGGCCGTACTTCTAAGAGTTTCCATGACTTGACTGGCTGCCAGTATCCCCTGGAGATGCCACGCAGCTATTCTGAGATTTGCAGGCTCGTAGTGTTCTCTTATCCAGACATGTGTAGGTGTCATCAACACACAGAATTAAGGCTTTGGTTTAAATCTAAAGCATATTTGTCCAGAACTGAAAGAGGGAGGAAGAAATTCTGGAGCCATACTGATAACCAGGTAGCTGGTTTGTCTTCAGACGTGGCCAGAACCAGCTGCACCAGTGGAAGGTGCAGGTAAACCTGCTAATGAGAAAATGGTCTTAACTTTCACTTGATCTCTTTTATGTCTTGAATTGTGACCACTTAAATCTCTGTACTATTAACGTTTGCGACTGTAGAAATGAGGGCCATTTATCCTGCTAAGTGATGGTTTTTAATGATTTGCTTCTAGGAGAGCAATTGGCAATTGCTGCAGCACAAAACCCCCCCCCCTCGCTCCGACATCTCTGTAATTAATGCAGAGCCCAGTTTATTCCATTCCTCTAAATGCTTCCTACTACGCTTCCTGTCCTTGCCTCTGTCTAGGTTTGAGTTACAGCCAGTTCATTTTCTTAATGTTCTTGATACGTGTGACACAAAAGGAAGGGAATTAAATCTAGAATAGATGTGTAGCTGAAAGCAGAGGGGCCCTCGGAGGGTGCAGTCTCACCGGCAAAGCTCCAAGCAGCGGCTGATACGGGATTGACGAGGTTCCTGTGGGTTTGATCTCTGCCGAGGGGTCCAAGTAGCTGCTGCTGGAGTTGAGGAAGAGTGAATTCCTGCTCTCGGGGTGAGAGTTCTGCCCCGAGGAGGCTCTGAAACCGTCTGCACAGAAACGGGCAGGCAGCATCGTATTAATCCGAGCCGCAGAAGTGTTTCTCTGCAGCTCGTAGGGCCAGGCACTTCATTTGTTTTAATGAAGATGTTGCCTTCTCTGGGAGTAGAAAATATTCACTGATTACCGACTCTGTCCTTTTCTGCCAGCGCAGAAGTGGCTGTGAGAAACCCTGCTTGTCAGTGATGGGAGGGCTATTTTTTATTTTTTTTTTTAATGGCCTGACAGAAGGAAGGCTTAGCAGAAGAATTTGAACTAGATGGGTGATTGAATCATCTAGTGGATGTCTGAGGTGGCGGAGGAAATGGAGAGAACAAAATTTATTGTAAGTGCTGCGAGCGAAAGCATAGCCTGTACCCAGAGATCGATAAATCTTGGGGAGAGCAGCGTGAGCTCAGGACCAGGGTGGAGGGCGTTCGATTAGAAAGGCAGGTAAGTGGAGAGCACTTGCTTTTGGAAAAACGACGGAATCGGCAGGTAATGTTTCCTGATGGATGCAGTCAGTATTGGGAAAGTAGATGACCAGGGTTTAACTTCCATGTCTAACAGAATTAATTGGCAATGAAGCTCTGTGCTGCAGTGTCTTCTCTTTCAAAGGAAGTTCTGACCCCTTCTTGACTTCACTGGGCAGGTCCTCAATGCTAGAGGTTTGCTGCCTTATTTGTCTTGTCTACATTACCTGATTTTTATTTTATTTCCCCCCTTTCCCCTGCTTTCAGATTGATGCATTTGCTGCTGAAGCGGTTTTTGAGTATTGTGTCCTTGGCTCACTCAAAATGGCTGAAAATCACTTGCGTCTGCATAAAAGCTAGGATGGCTTTACTAAAGCTGAGCTTCTGCTGCTTACTTGGATAAAGCCGTAGGAGAATCTTCCAGCGTAGCAGCTGAACACAGCTGGAGGAAGCTTAAATTAAAATGGCTGAAGAAAGGTTGAGTTTGGTGTATGATCTCAAGGAAATCCTAAGTTATGTTGGGTTTGGTTTTTTTGCATTTCATCTGACCTCGGAATGCCTTTTTTTCACAGGTTGGGTCTTCACAAACCTTCACAAGAGGTTTTCACAGGGTGGGTTTCTTGCAGCTCCTTGTTTCCAGATCCACGCACCGGTTCAGGTTCTTATAAGTCCTCAGCTTTCCAAGTTGCCTCTTAATATCAGTTCTTTATGTATTCAGCTTTTCTTTTTTTCCTAGTGGAGTTATCTTTTGCCTTTTTTTGCTGAGCAGTCATTGATTGGAGTGGCTTTTATCCACCATCATATAATTAACTTTGTGACCGTAGTTCTTTTCTACTTTTTTATTTTTAGTTGCTCTTAAACCTCAATCTGACTTGGAGAAGGGGATAGGTTTGTTTTTTTTTCCTGAAACTGCATAAACAGTAGGCAGATCAAAAGCTTGTGTCCCATAAAACTTACCTCTTTATTTGATAGTGTAATAATAGACTTGAAAATAGCTTTTCCCACTGAAAGCATCACAATCTTGTAATCATCTGCTGCTTTGGTGTTAAAAAATTATTTCCCCCCCCTTCTCTGTTCAAGAGTGCAAAGGGCTGATAGGTTGCCTCTGTTTATATCTGTAGGCTTGGTGGACTGTTTATGCTGTCAGAGCAAATAATTTACAGTTAAATGCAGTCTTGGCCTTAGGAATTCTATAATTTAGCTTAAAAATACAAGAGGGATTTTTTTTTTTCCTTCTGTGGAAGACAGCTGGGTTTTCTACCAAATCATTAAACTGCAGAATATATAGTAAACTCAAGAAGAACCTTGTGCTAATTATTACTACATGCATTCCCTCCAGTACCTGACATCGAGAGGAAAAAAAATTCCCTATGGAATTGTGTGGATGATGTTTTAAATGGTTGGTGTAGTCTGTGCAAGACTTACACAGCTGAGAATGAGTCAAAGACCAGAGATGTGGCTTTGCCTGCTTGGTTTGAGGTTAAGTCAAGCCTTGTTGTTTGAAGCGTGTCCCTTTGAAGGTGGAGCAGCCACGTACCCTTAGTAGGGGTGTCCCTGGCTGTCCTGAATTTTCCTTCATCCCAGGAAGAGGAAAGGCTTCCCATCTTGACCCTTTGGACAGTGGAAGAGGCAAAGTGTCCTACATCAAATATTTTTAAGGAGTTTCAAAACAACTCCATGCTTTTTTTTTCCCCAATTGGGTGCTTCTCAAATGCTTGGCTAAAATACCTGATTTAGGAATCTGCTTTGCTGCTTTGATTTCACCAGATAATTCCCCGCTGCCACCATCAGCCACACAGTGGAAGAAGAAAGCAACCAGATGTCTTGCAGTATTTGCTGGACTTGGTGGAAGCTCTTTTGTGCACTTTAATGGCAAACAAATGTGACTTTCTGTGTTTGGTCATGTGTCTTTGAGGTCCTTGACGAACCCTGTGGCACACTTGAAGCTGGTCTTGTAGGTCTGACAGCCCGAAGACCCAAAATTACCTTCTGTGCACGTTTATACAAGGAATTGCTAAAGTAAGAAGCAAGTCTTTTCTGTGTGTATCTTAGAGAGTAAATATTATAGTTAAAAAGAAACTTGTATATGTCCTTAGAGACCTTATATGAAGGGATTGTTCCTCTGGAAAATACTGCTCAAGGAGAATATTTATTTCAAGATATTGTATCCCAACGGAGTGTAGAAAATTCTCCTCTAAAGAATATTCTACACCAAACCCAATTTCTCATATAAGCGCTTTCTTTTTGTCTGTGGTTGAACCCTACAATTCTTTTTGGAATAGCCTTTTTCTAGGGAAAAAAAAAAAAAAAACAACCAAGAAACTTCTGCCATTGACTATATGGAACCAAGCTCTTATCTTTTGAAGACTAACTTTTATTAATTTTTTTTTTTCTGGATGAGTATTAAAGCTTGGTCTGGAGACCCCTCAGGCTCCATGGCCTCTCTCCAAGGCATTTGTCAAACGCAGCTGGGAAAAAACAAGTTTATTGTCAGCTGCTTTAAACTCCCTACAGAGAGGTCTGTGTCTCAGGAAGTTTAGAGGCCTGTATGTCGAAAGGCTGAAAATTGTTGTGCCGGCTTAACGTTACTTAGTTTGTCGGATTAACATCGTTTGATGTTGAAGTTCTTAACTTGCAGTGCAGGTGGAGAAGGCAGCAGGAGAATCGAGTGTCCGTGGTCTCCATTCTGCCCCAGACCCCAGGAGGAAAGCTGGCGCCGCTCGGGAGCAGAGTTGCGAAGGAGAAATGGGTAGTGTCGTGTGAGGATACACTACTTAGGAATTTTTAACATAAGGTATTTGTAGCCATGTGTTGCTGGGACTCATGCGAGTGTCATAGAATGGTTGAGGCTGGAAGGGACCTTTGAGATCATGGAGTCCAACCATCAACCCACCACTGACAAACCCACCACTGATCCATGTCCCTCAGCACCACATCTGCCCGGCTTTGAAATCCCTCCAGGGATGGCGACTCCACCACTGCCCTGGGTAGCCTCTTTCAATGTTTGACAAACTTTTTGGTGAAGAAATTGTTCCCAATCTCCATCCTAAACCTTCCCTGGAGCAACTTGTGGCCGTTTCCTCTTGTCCCATGGCCTGTTCCTTGGGAGAAGAGACCGATCCCCCCCTGGCTACACCCTCCTTTCAGGGAGTTGGAGAGAGCCAGAAGGTCTCCCCTCAGCCTCCTTTTCTCCAGGCTCAACACCCCCAGCTCCCTCAGCCGCTCCTCACCAGACTTGTGCTTCAGCCCCCTCACCAGCTCCGTTGCCCTTCTCTGGACACGCTCCAGCCCCTCAAGATCTTTCTTGTAACGTATTTTGACAACCCTTTTGGTGAAAGAAATTTCATCTAGTATCCAACCTAAACATCTCCTGGTGCGTGTCTGAGGAGACCACAGTGTGCAACTTCTGAAACTGTGCTATTCTCAATTTCCACATGGTTTTTGGTTTCTGTTGCTAAAAAAAATAAATTGTGGTTGGTTTATTTTGGTAATGAAAACCAGGGTTCTGCACTGCTCTTGTAACATGCACTCATATACGTGTTGTAATCTTGATACCGGCTGTTTTCCTCCTGCGTTGCTGTGGAGTTGCATCATAAAGGCGAACCTGTGTGTATTGTTGTGCAGAGGATTGTGTACATCTCTGGTTATTTTTGCACCGGTCCCCAGGTGTTCTCTGCAGACATCCTTGTCAGCTCGGATCAGCAAACGCTGACTGAGTCCGCGCTGTGCTTAATGAAAGCACACAGAATGTCCTCTGTGCATTTCTTTTCCTTACAAAGCTGCCTCCTCCCTCAGAAGCCAGGCTGCACCGACCTTAAATCGGGACTATTTTAAGATCTTGTTCTAGCTTCGTTCTGAATAAATGCTCACCTGTCTTTCTGCCCGAAGAATGAGTTGGAGAGAAGAGAGCTCTTGTGGAAGCTGTTCTGCAGGGAAGAGTAAAGGTCAAGTCTTAGTCTTTCCAGAGCTGCCCAGGAGATGGTAGGTTCTGGGAATAAGATGGAGACACAGAGAAGGAGCTCTTTCTTTTTGTTGTTTTTTTCTTCTCCTTCCCCCAGGCAGGACAAAAGCCGCTACAGTGGGAGAGGGCAGAGTTTTCTTTAGGGGCAGCATAGGTTGGATTGGCCACAGGAGGAGGGAGCAGCGAGAAGTATTTGCTTGCAAGTGGATAATGGTGCTGGGGAAACATTAGGCAAAACTTAAACTAGTTAAAAGGATGGAGGGAAGGGAAGTCTGTGTTATCCCCTGGCATTTTAATAGGTCTCCTGAAACTTCTCTAATTCGCCGTTTGAAAAGGCTGACTTAGCATTGCTTCTTGTGCTTTCAAGGGCAAATCGTATTTAGGAAGATAGCGATAGCTTGGTTTAAGGACTCCGTTCAGCATGTGGTACAGGGAAACGATGGCTGAATTCCCTGAGCTAGATGATAGCATATGCTGGTTTAGCTTGCATCAGAATAATGTTTAGTGCTGAAAAGAGTAAAAACCATGAATGCTTCGCTCCAGAAATGTATACTCAGGTGGCCGCCCATTTTATCTCCTCCCTTCTGCAGCTGTTCTCTGCCTGAGGATATTGCCATCTTAATATTACTTTCTGTAGCTATAGAAAGTCTTGTGTGTTGTATACCACCATGCCGTGAAGGAGGGATTTCTCCTGTGAGACTGTCTTAATCCACACTATCTTTTCTCTCACTGCTGCAATCTGCTTCATGGGGTTTTTATCTAGTTTCCTCTAATTTGCCAGCATTGTTTCTGTCTTATAATGCAGTTTTTAGGATTTCACAGAATCGCAGAATGATATGGGGTCAGAAGGGACCTCTGGAGACCACCCAGTCCAACCCCCTGCCAGAGCAGGTCCTCCTAGAGCAGGTTGCCCAGGAACACATCCAGGTGGGGTTTGATTGAATGGCTCCAGAGAAGGAGGGAGACTCCACCACCTCTCTGGGCAGCCTCTGCCAGGGCTCTGCCACCCTCAAAGTGAAGAAGTTCCTCCTCCTGTTGAGATGGAACTTCTTCTGTTCAAGTTTGTGCCCATTTACTCTTGTCCTGTCCCTGGGCACCACTGAAAAGACTGGCCTCATCCTCCTGACACCCACCCTTGAAGGATTTAGAGGTGTTGATCAGATCCCCCCTCAGCCTTCTCTTCTCCAGACTAAAAAGACCCAAGTCCCTCAGCCTTTCTTCAGCAGAGAGATGCTCCAGGCCCCTCAGCATCTTTGCTGTCCCCTCTCCAGCAGTTCCCTGTCCTTCTGGAACTGGGGAGCCCAGAACTGGTCCCAGTGCTCCAGCTGGGGCCTCCCCAGGGCAGAGCAGAGGGGCAGGATGACCTCCCTCCACCTGCTGCTCACACTCTTCCTGATGCCCCCCAGGATGCCCTTGGCCTTCTTGGCCACCAGGGCCCATTGCTGGCTCCTGG
>QJSC01015644.1:0-39295 GCA_003697955.1 Calidris pygmaea | reverse complement strand
GCTGGATGCTTTGTAACAGTTCTCAAGATTGTTGTGTCAAACTTCCTATTTACACAAAGAGCTCCTGGCAGGAAGGATGGCAGTGTCCGTATTTGCCTAGCTTGTCACTGGGCTGAAGAACTTCCCTACCTGAGCTACTCGCCCTGTAAATCAAAAGATTTACTAGGGGGGGATCCAGCTGTGCCCAGGCATTGTGGAAATACGTTGTCAGGTAATTGTGGCTCTGAAGAACCTAAATTAAGCCTTGTGGGAGAGGAAGAAAGGACAAGAATAGATCATGTTTCAAGCAGAATGACAGATGCAGTGGTGACAGATGTCCTTGTGCTGTATTTCTTGGTGACTGCAGAGAGCAGGGTTTAATTAGGAAGGCATCATCTGTAGCAAAAGGTGATGAACCAAACTTCAGATAGTCAACCATTGCAGGAAAAACTCAAGTCGAAGCATGTTCAGCTGCTTTTGTTTGCAGAAATACGCCTTCTTCCCCATGCTTTCTCCAGAGGTAGGTGGGCTTTTTTTTGGAAAAATCAGGTTATTCCTATCACACAGTGAATCTGGCTCTTATTCAAAGAGGAGATAGTGGAGACAAAACTTTTCATCCAAGGTGAAGAGTTGGCCATAGAGACCTTCTTCAGATGGCAGAGGATGGAGACACATTCACTCCACCAGTGACTATATGGTGTTGGGGTGTGGGGGAGAGGCCAGCTTTGGATAATCGGGAAGGAGTTTATAGGTGACCTGTGAAATAAAGACTTGCAAAACCTAAAGACACTTCTGGATACTTGAAACAATTAAAAAAACAGGGATTTAGGGAGCGGGGAGTGGTTTTGTTTGCCTCTTATGTATGACATTCTATATATGTATAAAGGGATGGGACAGTTTAGAAAGTGAACCTGAAATGCACTGTAATCTTCAGCTATTTGGGCAGAAACTACATTAGAACCCCTTCAGTAACACTTGAAAGAAATTAATAATCCAGATGGCTCTCCTAGCTGACAAAGATGATACTGTACAAGTAGGTATTGTGTTCTTTCCTTACAGGCTTCATTGAGATTCTTCTTCAGCTTTGAGTTTTGAGGCCAGAATATGAGATTTCTGTAATAACAGGTATTTTGAATAGGGAGGAGAATGTTGGCTTTTTCTTGTAGGAAGCTAGAACCCCTCTCAGAAGGTGTAAAGGGCTGTATAGAAGTGGAGGAGAGTAGTTCCCTGAAAAGTAGAAATAAATCTACAGAAAAGTAGAAATAAATCTATTCGCTGGACTTGGAGCTGAGAATGGAAGGTAGATAATTCATCATTTTTAAGCATATAGGAATAACAATATAGAAAAAAATGCTGAATTGGCACTTGTAGAGGTGCTTTGGGCAACTAATAAGCAGGAAGGATGAAGTTTAATTTCATAGGAATAGTGTCTTGCTGTGAAGATCAGGGTCCTTGTATGCTATGTATTTTAGGGAAAGTATAGTAAGAATCATAGAATTGTACAGATTGGAAGGGACCTTTGAGACCATCAAGTCCAACCATCAACCCACCACTGACAAACCCACCACTGACCCATGTCCCTCAGCACCACGTCTGCCTGGCTTTGAAATCCCTCCTGGGATGGTGACTCCACCACTGCCCTGGGAGGCCTCTTTCAATGTTTGACAACCCTTTTGGTGAAGAAGTTGTTCCCAATCTCCATCCTAAACCTCCCCTGGGGCAACTTGAGGCTGTTTCCTCTTGTCCCATGGCCTGTTCCTTGGGAGAAGAGACCGACCCCCCCTGGCTACACCCTCCTTTCAGGGGGTTGGAGAGAGCCAGAAGGTCTCCCCTCAGCCTCCTTTTCTCCAGGCTGAACCTCCCCAGCTCCCTCAGCCGCTCCTCACCAGACTTGTGCTCCAGACCCCTCACCAGCTCTGTTGCCCTTCTCTGGACACACTCCAGTCCCTGAATGTCTTTTTTTGTGCTAAGGGACCCAAAATTGGACCTAGCCTTCAAGTTGGGACTTCCCAGTGCCCAGTCCAGGGGATGGTCACTGCCCCAGCCCTGCTGGCCACACTGTTCCTGGTACAGGTCAGAAATCCTGAGGCTTGGTAGTCTAACCCTGTACTGTTTTCTCTGTTAGAGCTTTCACGACTGCCGTGACACAGCTGGCTGTAAGGTTGTGATGGCCTTCACACAAAGCTCTTACAGAACCATATATTCATCATTAGTAGAATGGATTCCACTAATTACAACGGGAACCTTGGGTGTAATCTAGTATCAGGCCTTTGCGTTAGTGTGGGTGAGTTTACCTGCAACGGAGGCAGAGAATTACTGAAGTTCAAAGCTGCGAAGGAGATAGTGAGGGATGTTTCATGGTTTAGAAATATGTGGACGATTCAGATAAATGTAAAGAAGGTGGGTGATAGTTCACCAGTCCTTCTGTAATAGATACATGACCTGTATGTATGCGAATTAGCTAATGAAAACTACTTTTCTCCCTCTTTCTTAGTTGTTCCAGGGGAGGAATCCATTTTTGCTGTCTTGGGAGAGGTCCGAGGCTCACCATGGGTCACATCTTCTGAAACAGGACAATCCTGTGTTTCTCTTTTTGCCCTCAGATGGCTGGAACGGTTCCGACCGGAAGCTGAACCATCCAGATTCCTCTCTTCCATTTTATCTGAGTATGGAATAGCAATTAAAATGCAAAGGCCCGTTGTGATGAATCACAAAGCCCATTTTGATATTGTGGAGGTGTTGACAAGTTGGAGCCACCTTGCTTACACTGGGCTCTTCCAGGTTTTTATTCACAGCATTCAATTCCCTAATATATTTCCCGCATCTAAATAGAATCTGTTTTAGTGTTTTGTAGTTGAAAACACCTCGTGTAATGAGTTAATTAACCACTATTGAGATGTTTTTAAATGGAGGCCTTTTCCGTGTTGTCCTGTTTGCAGTATTTAATGAATACTTTGTCGGACTCTCCCAAAACAAATTAGTCAAAACCTTTGAGTCTTGTGATTCAGTTGCTGTATTATTGCTGGAGTTTATTTTTATCCGGTTTGCCTGGATAATTCCTGAGAGGAAAAATATTTTAATTTTTTTTTTTAAGAAAGGATAAAATGCTTTGTCTAGAGATTTCTTGTCAGTGCCTTTAGAACTTCGATCAAAATTCATAAAATAGTGAAAATAACTGACAGACATCATCCTTTTTCCACCAAAAATCTATATATTTCATGAAATCTGTATAGGTCAGGAGCAATCCTGAAGGCTGTACCATTTTGTGGTGCTACTGTCTTAATAAATTAACTTATTTTTCCTTTTTTAAGGTGATGTATAGAGTATTTTCAATGGGCTCCTCTAGAACCAGGGATGAGGTGTCTCCTTGTTTCGGCAGCTTTATGTGCTGTCAGCACTTTGTGTCCTGTCCAGTTGAGTTTTCCAGCGGGAAGTAAAACAGCAGCTCAACCTAGAAGGAAAACCAAGAAGCTGAAGGTTAAATTTCGGCTGCTCCAAGTCAAGTGACAGGAATTGGGGTCTTGTGGGATGTCTCTGCTGAGAGGATCTTTCAGATGTGCCAGCTCCTCCAATAGACTCAAATAGTTTGCCTTTAATAGACATCAATAATATTGGGATATTTTCATCTGTTTTTTGGATGACTAATAATTTGAAGTTTTCCTCCTTTTTTATTTTCCCTAAACTTCAGTGAAAGGTTATAATATGACCACCAGCGTAGAGTGTAGTTTCACACTTTCTTAAAGTGAAAATTGGAGATTTTACGAAGACTCAGGTTATTTTAGTAACGTTTATGTGGTGTTGAGGCACGGGGTGGGCATGGTAGCCCTCAAAAAATCAACTGATTTTGATGCATTCATGCTGCGGCAATAAAACATGCGGAGGGAATTTGGTTTTCTTCTGGTGTGTCTGCAAGGACTTCACATATTTTGTAGAATCTATTTCTGTGCTAAACTCTATCCAGGGAACCTGTTCAGTGAAGCGCTTGTTTTACCATCTTAGTTTGGGGCCACTCCTGAATGACAGAAGATGCTGTTTTGCTTCAATAATTCTGAAAGCTGAAATTTAAGATGTATTATTTTGCAATGACTATTGAACTCCATTCCAATTTGATCAGTTTTGGCTTTTTGTAAGTTTTTTTTTTTTTAGGGGGTCAGTTTCTCGACAAAAATATGATAAACGTTGTATTAACTTTATTAGTAGACTGAATTAAAACTTCATGCCTAGTTCAGCAGCAGAGTTAACTTGAAGCAGCTGAACATGTCCTCATCAAGACTTTCCAAAAATGTTGAATCGGTTAAATAGCATTTATTGACTCTACCTGTCAATAAATGTATGTTAAAGAAATTTCTTAGGGGGCGATTTGGTATGTCTTCATGACTGCAAAAAAATCAGAGAACTATTATTCTTTTAAAATTGAATAAAATAGCCTTTTCCTCTTACAGCTCTCCAAGCTTTTTAATCCCCTTTCTTCCTGTGTTGATTTCTGCCTGGATTTTCCGCTCTCTGGAGCGGATGTGATTCCTTCTGTATCTGGTAAATACAGCTTTTCACGCTCGTGAATGTAACCCAAATAATATTGATAGCTCATGATACTGTTGGTCTTAGATTTTGTTCTCAAAATTACACAGAATCCCAGAATGATCTGGGGTTGGAAGGGACCTCTGGAGATCATCCAGTCCAACCCCCTGCCAGAGCAGGTCCACCCAGAGCAGGTCCCACAGGAATGTGTCCAGGTGGGGTTTGAAGGTCTCCAGAGAAGGAGACTCCACCACCTCTCTGGGCAGCCTCTGCCAGGGCTCTGCCACCCTCACAGTGAAGAAGTTCCTCCTCATGTTGAGATGGAACTTCTTATATTTAAGTTTGCGCCCTTTTCCTCTTGTCCTGTCCCTGGGCACCACTGAAAAAAGCCTGGCCCCATCCTCCTGACACCCACCCTTTATGTATTTGTTAGCATTGATCAGATCCCCCCTCAGTCTTCTCCAGACTAAAAAGACTCAAGTCCCTCAGCCTCTCCTCGTAAGAGAGATGCTCCAATATCTAAAGAACATTGCATTGACCATCTATGTTTAGGCAAGACTTTTTTCATGTGTACATGTTCTGGAGGAGTGGGAATATATTCACGTCTTCGGCTGTCTCAGTGCAGGAGTGAACTGCATGGGTTATTGTTGATCAAGGGTTGTTTTATGGAAGAAGCATCAAATCAAATTAAATTGTAACCAAACATCAATGTAAAATGATTTGGTTCTATTCTTAGACCATTTACTGTTAAGTTGTTCTTCATCTTTCTGAATCTTATGCCTTAAATTAAAAGATGCAAGACCGCTAGAATTGGAATGTTCTGGAGGTTAGAGTGAAAAATAACCCAACACAATCCTTGGATTCTGTACCAAGAAGAAAAGGAAGATAATTTGAGGTTATCCAGGAAGGAGCCAAACTAGTAGCTGAACTCAAGTGATTTCAGGTAGCAAATCATTAGATATGGCAACAAGTTTTTTCACTGATGTAATTTCTAGTGTATCCATTTTGATAGTACTCAAATCTCAGGAGAAGACAAATCATGGAAAAAAATATTCAGGATTTCTGAAAGTATTGAAGTATCTTTGCGTTGGGAAGAGGAATGTTGCTCACGTACAAAGATTTGTTTTCGACGGTGGCAGACAAAAGGACATTGCTCTTTGTGGAGCAGAGATAATGAAACAGATAATTTTACAGGGAAATGTCACCAGCTCAATATAATTCTAAAGAATCCAGAAGAATATTCTCTTGTTGGATGATTGTAGCCTATCGTTTTTAGCTTATCCTATCTTAACAAAAGTTATTTTTGGAAAGCATTGTTATGTTTGAGGATTTATAGGCAGGTTCCTGTATAAGTCCATGGATATGGTTTGTTCTGGAAACAAATACTGCATTCAAGGTATTTAAAGCACAAATTCATTATTATCTTTTGAATATCTGCATAGGTTTTAAAAATGTTTCTGTGTTGATTAGTCTCTTATTCAAGTTGAGAACTTAAACTGGCAGTAAAATCTGGTGATGTAGTTGAAGTGGTATCTTCTTTTGCCACTTTCTCACTTTTTTTTTCCAGTAAATATGAGCAAGTGCTTCATAAGAGCAGGGATCGTGCTTTTTGCTCATATTCCCCTAAAACTTAAAGCTGGAATGAAATCCTGAATATTTTTACTCTTAATGTGCTTATTCCAAAACCAATTGCAAGAGAGGGAAACAATTGCGTTGATTCTGACTTGATGCCAATCTGAAATATTCGCAGCAGTTTCCTGAATTTGGAAATGTCATTTTTATAACTGGTTTTTGCCTGAATCTTGTGGTTTAGGTGCTGGAGGAGTCCGTAGCTCCTTCCCCTTTCCCAGGAGGAGCTGGGTCCAGAGCACCAGAAAGAGCAGATCCGCGCGTCCAATGTACTGTCTGTCCAAAGTGGCTTAATTACTTTTGATCCGTGGACGTAGCGTTTTACATCTTCCGAGTCTTTTGCAAGCATTTAATTAGGCATTTAAAAATAAAATACTGAGATGTAAAAAAAATTGGATCTTATGAATGATTAATTATTGAAGGTCTCCTTGTGGATTTTTGCTCAGTGCTGCGCTTGTTTTTAATGGGGTGTCTGAATGATGTAGCCTATATGTAATATATGCTTCAAAAAGTGGATTAATCCCCATAGGCTTTAACTGCCATCGTATGTAAAGTGAATATTAAGCTACCTTTGTGTGACAATAATAAAACTTAAATATTGGTCTTTTAAACTTGATAGGTTCAATTTTTTGTGTAAGAGGCAAGTAGACCACTAAAGCAGTTGAAATAATAAACCCAACCCCAACCAAACCACCACCCAGTTAATAAACACGCAGTTAAAATGAAAGGCAGAGTAAATATTTAATGGGCCAAACATTCCTTCTTTTGGCTTTACTCTATGAATTTAGCTTAGAAACCATTGATTGGGCTAGAAGTGACTTGGCACTTGGTACGCATTGTATGTCTCGATAATAAATTTGCTGCTTTAGTGAAATACTCAGCAGCGTAACTTTCCAAGAGCTCTTTTTGAAACAACCTGACCCAAGGGCTAAAGCTTTTTGGCGAAGGTGAAGTTGTCCTGGCATTTGCAACGTGTGCGAGCCTGTTTACATTCTGAAAAAATCCACTTAAATTGGAGGTGAATTTCTGACTGAAATTTTGTGTAACGTCGATGTGTAAAAGTAGAAATACAGCAAGTAGAAATTGTCTGTAAGCTATTCTATAAACATCAAATGGGGTTTATTTTTATTTTTCTTTGCTTGTACTCCAGGCACCTTATGAAATGTTAATGCAGTTGCATTTCTGCCCAGACTGAAGATGTTATAGGAATGAGGTATCTCTGAATTTATATATTATATATCTGAATCTGTCTGAACGTGCTCGCAGCAAAGCTGGGTGTCTTTTGTCATGGAGTAAACTGGTGCACAGTTAGCTAGAATTCTGCAGTTTATCCAAAAATTGCATTATTAAGGAAATATTTAGCCAAAGCATTGTGGGGACTGTTGAAATAATAACTAATCGGGGTGTTTTGGTAAAAAGTCAATACTAAATGTCATTTGCTCTGACCCTTTGAACTCCTGGTTACTGCCCAGCTTCAGCTCAGCCCTGACCACTTTGGGGACACTTGAACTGGAGCCCAGAACAGAGAGCTCTGGGGTGAGCCAGCTTTCATACCAGCACTCTGCCGTATTTCGGCTCATTTTAGAGCCCATTTAGTCACTGACTTGCTGACAGTAGAAAATGAATTTAATCTTTCTCCAGTGGGACTTCCTGGAACCCTTTTCCACGTGCTTTACCTCAGTGCCATTTTGTCTTTAGTAGTGGAATTATACAGGATTTATTCATTCTTTGATTTTTAAATCCTCATACTCTGGCTTAGGGACAGGCAGCCATTCCCAACTAAATTGCAACTGGAATGAAGAGGACTTTACAGAATCACAGAATCTTCATGGTTGGAAGGGACCTTTGAGATCATCGAGTCCAACCCCCCAAAAAAAGAAAACCCCAAAAAACAAACAAACAAAAAAAACAAAACCCAAAAAACCCCAACAATTTACTATCCAAGTTCTAGTACTATTCCTCCTCCTTCTCTTTCCCTGTCATCCTCCAACTCCTCTGCCTCCCAATGTTTTTTTTCCATAGAAGTATACATATAAATATAACTTAATAGTGGAGGTGGTTGTACAGTCCGATAGTGGAATCTGGTGTTTAAAAGCAGAGTGTGGAGTCCAGAAGACGTGACTTTGCAAGAACTACTGCTGCTGTTTTAAAAAACGTATAAATAAATCACTTCTAGGACTAGATGATCTCCAGAGGTCCCTTCCGACCCCATATCATACTGTGATTCTAAGATGTAGGAGGAGCTTCCAAATAACATCTCCTGAATGGGATGGCTTTGCTCTCCAATCTGTACTCACCTTCTTCTTGCCAGCTGAATTGCTGAGGAGTTCCACCAGAAATTCTCTTCCTTCTGTTGACCTGCAGCTGAGAGCTCCTTCCTCCACTCCCTGTCCCTGGCCGCTGCGAAGTTTAGAATCATATGGATCATATGGACTTATGTCAAATATGGTCCATATTTGATCATATGGACTCCTGTACCACGGAATCCTTCTTCTTCCTTAGCTTCATGGTCACCCAGACTTGATCAGAAGATCATGGGGACAGGTTTTACAATATTTCCAAGTGCTCTAACAGTTTCATAGATTCTCCTTTGTGTTAGCAATATTTATGCTGAGGCTCAAAGAGCCTTCCTTCTGAGGCGTTTGGTGAGTAGTTAAAATACTAAAGTCATTTGGAGAATAGTTAAAGCCTGAGTGGAAACATGTTTTAAAAAGCTGTGACTATGTAAGACAAGATGGAGAGCTCAGTCTTCAGGCCGTGGTGAAAAATATCCTCATCAGACTGTAAATGTTGGTTTGTTGTTTTTTTTTTTTTTTTTCATTCCTGAAAAATAATAATAAGAACCTGTGCAGCAGCCTTGGAAATGTAAAGGTGACTGTGAGTACATTTTAGTTAATTAACCAAGCTTAATGCTTCCTCCCCCTCCCCCCCGTTTTTCTGAATATCTCACACAGCAAACATGACCACATCATTCATCCTTCCTCTTCTTTGCTTTTAAACTCATCTGCGTGGTGACGAAAGCCCCTTCTCTCTGCCGTGGGCAAGAAGAGTTACTCCTTGGGGTATATTTTTTTCAAAATACAAAAAATTAACAAAAAGTTGTGATGACTCTATATGAAAGGCAGCCCTACATCTTGCTGCTGCTTCTGACATAGTGAACCAAGAAAGTCAGGAATAGAAACCACTTTCCAGAATCCATTCTTGAGAGCCATAGCCTTAAAAAAAAGACAACCCAAAGGTAATAAAACTCGGTGCGAGCCTGTGTGGAAGTGAAAGGAGTTGTTTGTTTCCAGTTGAACAGATTTGACTCGCGGTTGCTCTAGCGTAGATTTTACTTGCGTGCGCTCTCAGCCGTGTCCTCAAAAGCATCAAGATGTATAAAGTGCTGCAGCCGGAGTTGCTTATTGTGACACAGGATGGGACATCGTGTCTCTTGGATTCTTCTAGATTTTATAACACTTGTGGACTTTACTCTTAAGAGTTGAAACTTTTTGAGACCTTTCTTCTAGGGATTTTGTCTCATCCCTCTTACAGCCTGGGCAAAATTCCTCAGTCTCCTTGTTCTTTTGTTTTTTTTTTTCTTATCTGGGACTTACAGCACTTGATCTTCTTGTTCCCTTATCTTAGGTTTAGTCTTCCTCTTCTTGCTCTCTGGTAATTTGAATGAAACCACATTTACCACACTGTGTAGCAATTAGCATGTGCAATTCCGTTAATCCTCCTTCTTCTGTTGCTTCTTGTTGCACGCGTTTGCATTCTTCATTCTCAGCATTTTTGTTACAGGTCTTTACAAGATTATAAAGCTCTTTTCCCCCAAGGAAAAGCTTCTACCTTGGTCTGCTGTGGACAGTAGAAGACAATTTTTGGCTTCCACACGAGCTTAAAGGGTGTCTGTCATTCAGGAATGGGCAGGATTCCTCTAATCAGAATATTTGGCCCTTCTGTACAAAATGATGGAAGATTTAGAGCTCTAAAAGTGAGAGGTGACAGATGTTCTTACCAACAGAAAAGTGGAAGTGCTGCTATAAAGCATCATTGTGAAACTTCCCAGACGCTTGTTGTTACACCAGATGAGGAAAACCGAAATTTCCTGAAGGTCCCCCCGACTCTTGGGACACTAATTTTGGCTCCGTTGTTTTCAGAAATCTCTTAAACTGTGAAAATAGCCCTGGTTGCATTGTGTGGTTGACTTGGAGCTCCTCTGAAGAAGACTAGATGAGTGCCTTCATCTTTAGAACACCACGCCTATATTTTAAAACAAATTTTTATAGCTGTTCTTAAGAGGTAACATTTCTATGATTTTTTAATTTTACTATCTTGACAGAGTAATCAAACTCATATTTTGCTTTCTGTAATTTTAATAGCCTTGCTCCTTCCTGTTCAGTAGTGAGGGGCTGACTTGTTTATTCTTTGATATTTGTTTAGTGAATGTGGTGGAAAAAAAACCCCATTTTTTAATGTCAAAACTTTGTACTTTGCATCTTAATTGTTTAAAAACTATCACAGCTGTGAAGTCTGTGAACTGGGGGTTATGGGATGGAACTAAAAGACTGACCTATGTTCAGTGTTTCATTTCTTCATGGTCACGACTGAACAAAGAAACCAAGGTTTTTTTACACTGTGCTCTTTCATATATTTCCCATTTTGGGAGGAAAAGTAAAGCTAATTACTGACAAAAACCCACAAGAGTTAATGAAGCTATTTATCATCATGTATTTTTGTCCCTGTCACAAGGTTTGGTGTGTGTCCCAAGGGAAATCTTGCCCATGTGTTAATAATCCGTCTTATTGTTCTACTTCTATCAACTGTGCCAGTGCTTATTAGGATTTACTTAGTGGAAAAGAGTCCCAAGTCTAAGTCATTCAAGTTGTGATCATTCTCCACAAATTTTTATTGATTTGTGTGAACCTTTCATTCACCAAAATACAAAGGGGAGCCTTGTCCAGCTTTTTGTGTCCGGGCTGTGCCTTTTGCTCTGGCCTCCTATGGGTCATTAATGAGCACTCTCAATATATGGCTTAGTTTATTACTGATAAATAGAGCTACCAAACTCCAGGTAGAACTAACTTGCATCTCCCTCAAGAAAAAAACAAAACAGTGCAGTATTAAATAAAATAGCATTCTGACATGTCTGAAGAAAGCCAACAGGCTAATGTTGACTTAGAGATTGATAATAGAAAATAACTTCTGCATCTTCCTTTTCCCTTCAGCTACTGCCAAACTTTAAATACAAGTGACGGTTCCTTGCTTCTCTTGCTGGTCTTAAAATGCTTAGAGACAGCATAAAATACATCCATATGGCGCTGAATACTTAGATCAGTGGCACCGCGGGCTTTTATTCCGTCGTCCTTCAATATCTGGCTGTCAGCTTTCAGACTTCTTCTTTTTTTTTTTTTTTTCTTCCCATAGTGTGGCATTAGGATCTTGGTGGAGTGGTTGCATAAAAGGTAGGATCCTTTGGGAGGATTGTTACTCTGCTTGTTAGAGGCAATTTCTTGTCCATTTTCTATCCCTGGGGAATGCGTACGTGAGGTTTAACATAAGCGTAACGTGATTTCAGAGCTGATGGTGGGGTTGTATTGGGTACTGCATGTGGTTTTTCAGGAGCTGCGGCGTCACGGACGCTGAGACGAGCTGAAGCAAGGTTTGGGGTGCGCTGCTTGAAAGCAATTAGCGAAGATCATAATGAGGATGTTCTGACAGGTCTTGCGCAAAAGGACGCCGGGGCCAGAAGGACTGGCGTTTCGTGTTCAGGAGAGCAAGGCAGGTTCTTCTCTGGCCTGATAGGGAGGCTGTTAGTTTTTTACACAGTACAACTGTGTTTTTAATATTTCATTCTCTTGTGACACTGGGGGACCATTTCTCGAGCGTTTCCTGTTGGCTGAGAATTGTCTGTTCCCTCCCTGTTGCAGAGATGGTCTGTGAACAAGTGTTTCCTGGGGTCTGTGTCCCACCTCTGCAGCCTGAAGTCAAAGAGAGGGGCTCAACAGCCACTTGCAAGGACAGTATTTTTCACACCTTTCTTGGTCCACACTTCCCCAAAAGGCTTCCAGAGGTATTGGTAGATGATCCTGATCTCAGCAAAGCCTAGTTCAGGACACAAAATACTTGAACATAAGCTTTTTTAAAAGGGTGGTGTGAAAATTTGAGCAAACTGGAGATGCTAAACTGTTAAAATAGGAGCGAGCCAGCTCAGCTGTCAAAGTGAAAGGCGGAATCTTCTAGTGAGATGTGACCATAAGACCTCTCCCAACAGAACAAGGGGCTTTTCCACTTGTCGCTGTGTCTGCTGGCATCTTTTTCAGTGGCAGAAATGATACAATTCACAGTTCCTCTCTGAGCATTATTTCTCAGCATTAAGAGCAGGTTCTCTCGAGGAAGGGAAGCCCAACCTGAGATTTTTAGAATGAAAACCAACAAAGTTGGTACTAACCAACATCTACTGCAAGATGTCCCTGCCCGTGGCAGGGGGCTTGGACAAGATGGTCTTTAAAAGGTTCCTTCCAACCCAAACTATTCCATGGTAACTCTTTTGCCAAATATACGCAGAAAACTGCAATAGTGTATAATGGGAGTTAGACTGGGTATAATGGGAATTAGACTGGGGAAATGTATAGTGCCAGATTAGGAATAAAATAAAAACTTTTTCACTTAAGGAAAAAGCAATCCTTTAATAGCTTTCACTGATGAGCTGTGTGTTCTTTGTTACGGAGATGAAACCATTAACATTAAAGCCAAGCGTGTGTGTATCTGGATGTGTAGCTAATCAAAAGTAAGGCTGAGAAATTCAAATTTGAGACATGAACCGATTCTGACCTGCTAGGTTTTAGAAAGCTTTTTTTTTTTTTTTTCCTCTCTCTTCTGGGTAGAATAAAAATAAATCCTCGAGTTTTGCAAATTTTCTCTGCGGTGGATTGTATTGACTTTTACAACAAGATTGGGAGGGTAGTTTCACAGAGCTGATGGTTTTTGTGTGTCTCTATAGTAATATTAGAGGGGAAAAAGAAATCTGGAGTAGAAACCTGACCCAAACTAATTCTTCCATTAATGCAGATCCTCTCAAATTCCCTTGAATATATTCACGGTTGTCTTGTGGCAGACTGAACTTGAAGGACAAGTGTGGTACTCGGTACTCATGAAAATTTAATACTTGTGCCAAAATCTATTGCGGAATCTCACTGGGAGACATTTCACTGTGGCCAGGGCAGCTTTTCAGGCCTTGGTTTTGCCAATCCCTCAGTCCTAATCCCTCTGAGTAAAGCACCAAAAGCAGGTGTCCACGTATCAGCATAAAGAATCTGCTATCTGCAGAGCTTTAATTAGCGAGTAAGAGTCTTCTTCCTAATTAGCAGGCCAATAAATGAAATACATATTGTCAGGGATGACCTGGCTATCAAAAATCAGGTTTTACTGTTGAGACAGGATCCTTTCCCGTTGAAATCTGCTCTTGTTGAACCAGAGCTGGTGGTTTCTTTAGGATGAATGTAAGAAGCCAGGTTAGAAAAACCCGATGTTGCTAAAGCTTCTGTGTTTGTGTAACACCAGTGTTCACGTCACAGGCCTTGCTGGGCACGGTTATTAGCAGGACCCTGGGAAAAAAGTACTTTCTGGGTCAGAAAAGTGCTTCAACCTCAATTTCCTTCTGTCTCGGGTGAAGTATTGTGGCACAAACAGGGCCTCAACGCTTCTGTCAGGAAAACAGCCCCGTGTACATCCTCTTCTGAGGTACTCAAATAAAAGACTGAATGAAAATTAGTGGTAATGAGCTTTTCAGACCAACGTGTATTTTCATAGTCGTCCTTTTTTTTTTTTTTTTTATAAGGCAGTTACTGAAGTGTTAATCATTTGATTACTGGTTGTTGTAGATAAGGGAGTAATTATTGGTCCCTTTTTGTAAATTATGGAAATGCTTGACAGGGGAGAGCAGTGGGCCAGGCACCAGCCGCAAAAACTCTTGTTTGTGTGGGTTATTGCCTGGAGAGACTGACTGGAACTAAACCCCCTTTGCTCCGGGTTGTGACAAAATTATATTTCCTATTTATTTCTCAGTAGCAAGGGCATGTCTTCCAGCAAGGTCTCAAATGCTTGTGCAACTTGCATAATTTTGGGCATCGCTTGAGATGCGTATTCCTCAATTCAAAACCATTAAAAAATTAATCTTTGATAATGGGCGGGGAGGAGAGTTGAATCTTTGCCTCCTGAGTGACAAACCTTCCAGTATCTGAAGGGAGATATCTCCAGGAGAGATATCTCCAGGAAAGTTGGGGAGGGACTCTTGGTGAGGGAGGGGAGCCCTAGGAGGAAGGGGAAGGGTTTGACCCTGAAAGAGGGGAGATGGAGATGAGATGTGGGGAAGAACTTCTCTGCTGTGAGGGTGGTGAGAGGTTGCCCCGAGAAGCTGTGGCTGCCCCATCCCTGGAGGGGTTCAAGGGCAGGTTGGAGGGGGCTTGGAGCAACCTGCTCTGGTGGGAGGTGTTCCTGCCCAGGGCAGGGGGTTGGAACAGGATGAGCTTTAAGGTCTTTTCCAACCTAAACCATTCTGTGATTCTATGAAACAGCTTTAGTGGTGTCTTCTGTTCAAAGACGTTTCACCGAGACTTAAGGAGCTGCAAATTTCACTGCTTTCCTGGGGCTATAACAAATATAGACACAGTAGATATTTTTGCCGTAGCTCTTCAGCATCCTTTAGGTAAATCACATCATCCCCTCTGTCGCCGAAAGAAAACGCATGGAGTCAACAGCAACGCGTGTGAAATGCGGGATCATCCCAGCCTTTTTTCATATGCTTAGTGTTTAAGATGGTGCTGCTGTGAAAATGGACTTGCTTCCTTTCTTTGTGTCCCTGTTATCGTAGCGTGTGAGAATGAAGCTGCAAGATGATATCAGCCATTCACATAAGAGCTTTCTGTGTGTGCTCATCTGCTGGGTAGGTGTCATTCCTTATTATATCATGCCACTTCACTCGACTCTGTTGCTTCCCTTCCTGCTGTTCTGCACCAGACAGTCATAAATATTCATGCAGGCTTCCTACCGTCCATTTAGGCTTGTGTACCTAACTTATGCTCTGTTCTAGTTTGTTAAATGCAGGGGTTTGGGTTTTTATTTTTTAACACCGGAGAGCTGAAAGGCTTGTCTAGTGAGCTAAAAGGCTGATGTCACTGTTTCTGGTTTGTGAAATTGCTGGCAACTGCGGAGATGTCGAGGCTTTATAATATTTTGCTCCGGAAATTCTTCCAGCACAAAGAGTTGACTGATGTGACATGGTTTAGTGATTTTTTTATTTATTTTTTTTTTTAAATCAGAGCTAGGTTGATGGTTGGACTAGATGATCTTGAAGGTCCCTTCCAACCTAGACAATTCTATGGTCAAGGTGCTTGGTTGTTACCTGGTTAAAAAAAAAACCTGGAAATTTCCTCCACGCAAACATTCTGGCCGTGCTGTTTCTTACTTAATTGTAATAATGAGGAAAAACTCCTCTTTGCACCTTAAGCTCATGCTTAGCTGTGATAAAACTGTCTCAACTTGCCTTGGGAAGTCCAGTTTGGATAGAATCTTTGTAAGGATTAAGGGAATCGAATTTACAATGAGAAAATAAGTAGCTTTTCTTCAGTATCTTTCCATACTTTAAAATCCTTGGGGCTCTGTGTGGAGGGGGGGGGAAGAGGTGAGTTTCTGAGGCCGGTTACCTCTTGGTCATTTCACTGGTTCGATGGCCAGATCTCATTCGATTCACCACCATTTGGTGTGGAGCCTTCCTTTCGGTTTTCTTCTCTAGGGCAATGCCATTGCTGTTCTTCTGGGAAGGTACTAAAATATATGTTGGAAAAAAATGATTAGTTTTTAAGAGGATCAACCCCCCTGCCTTGCACCTTACTGGAACAGGAGCTCGATGATGAGCAGCACACATTAACCTGAGCCAGAGGGTTCGGCACCGATATTAATTACTTCACACTATGAATTTAGGGCTTCAAGGTTACTAAAGATGTTAAGATTCTATTTAATATACAATTCTGACCCCTGGGATGGAAAAATAATAAATAGTTGATTGTGCTTCAGGATTATCTTGGGCTGCACAGAGTCTCTTGTGTTATCCAGTCCATTGATTTTGGTAGAGTTACTACTGATTCTGGTTGTTTCTGTTATCAATAGTCTTTGAATAACTGTGGTGATGGCTTTGGTCAGTTATTTCTTCTTGTTTCGTCAGTTGATGGCTAAGAAGTGTAAATAGAAAATATGCAAATGTGAATCACACCTTTCCCTATAGTTCACTAAGGACAGGGATGAAACTGGATTTTAATTTGGGGTGGAAAAGGCAGAGAGGAGATGTCGGAGGGGGTGTCGTTGATGGCAACTTGAGCTTTCTTCTTTCCTCACCTCCAGCTCTAAGAGGCTACAGACTGGAGATACTGTGTTGTATGAAATACCGCTCTAAAGGGGCAGTTACTCCTTAGGCTTCTGTTTCTTTTTAATTTGAATCAAAAGGAACCCATTGCCATATACCTGCTACCTTGGGGCTGATTTCATGCCTTTTTGCAGACTTTTAACTGCTGATTTGGGCTGACCTACTGGAGAGCAGCTCTGAGGAAAAAGACCTGGGAGTCCTGGTGGACAACAGGATGCCCACGAGCCAGTAATGGGCCCTGGTGGCCAAAAAGGCCAATGACATCCTGGGGGGCATCAGGAAGAGTGTGAGCAGCAGGTGGAGGGAGGTCATCCTGCCCCTCTGCTCTGCCCTGGGGAGGCCCCATCTGGAGCACTGGGACCAGTTGTGGGCTCCCCAGTTCCAGAAGGACAGGGAACTGCTGGAGAGGGGACAGCAGAGGCTGCAAAGATGCTGAGGGGCTTGGAGCATCTCTCATATGAGGAGAGGCTGAGGGACTTGGGTCTTTTTAGTCTGGAGAAGAGAAGGCTGAGGGGGGATCTGATCAACACCTCTAAATCCTTCAAGGGTGGGTGTCAGGAGGATGGGGCCAGGCTTTTTTCAGTGGTGCCCAGGGACAGGACAAGAGGAAATGGGCACAAACTTGAACATAAGAAGTTCCATCTCAACATGAGGAGGAACTTCTTCACTGTGAGGGTGGCAGAGCCCTGGCAGAGGCTGCCCAGAGAGGTGGTGGAGTCTCCTTCTCTGGAGACATTCAAACCCCCCCTGGACACGTTCCTGTGGGACCTGCTCTGGATGGCCCTGCTCTGGCAGGGGGTTGGACTGGATGATCTCCAGAGGTCCCTTCCAACCCCAGATCATCCTGTGATGCTGTGATTTTGATAAGCGTAGTGCACGTCCCTGGAATTACTGAGTAGCACGGTACAGACATCGCACTTTTACAGATGTGTGGGCTGATCCAGCTGTGCAAGGCGTAAGATGTGTGTACCCCAGGAGCAATAACCTGAGGTACCTACTCTGCTTTGTGGGTACAAGGCAATGATTCTCTAATCGAGTGCTATAGACTACCGGCCATCCCTGAGGTCAACGCAATCGATCCAACTGTATCAAACAGTTTTCAATAGTGCTTTTAATTAAAGAAGGGGAAAAAAAAAAACCAACAGCTTTGTTGTGGGTGGTGACCTGAAAAGAAATTAAGGATTGGCAGGGATTCATTGGGCTAAAAAGGTCAGCTACAGTTGTTTGACATTATTATCGATTGTGTCTGCCATTCTAGAATTACTTTTCAGGGTAGGATGCCATAAAACCTACACAGATAAGCTGCCAAAAAATCCCCTTTTTGAGTCGGTTGCTCTGTTGTCTGTCTTTCTGTCCCCCTGCATCCGTGTACGAACCGCTGGCCGCTGCCAGCAACGTCTTTTCTGCTGGGTTTTTTTTTTTTTTTACCTGGGTTTCGGGCTGTTGTTGGCAAAGCAACAGTTGGTTTCCTGTGCCCCTGCCTCCCGTTTGCTGTTGAGCAGAAGACTCCGAGCGCTGAGGTTTGCAAACTTCAGCCTTCTGCAGCAAGTAGGACCTGCTTTTAAGTTCTCGAAGGACTTTGGCTTCTTTTTTGTGCTTTTTAGAAGCATCCTTAGGACAGACCAAAATGTCTACTGAACCGCCGAAGAAATATATATAAATTTTGATGTTTTGCATCAGCAGGTTATCTACAGGTCTTTGCTGGCCCGTAGTTTCCGTGTAGAGCAATGTTGCTGCAAATTTCCTGTGTTGAAGGAGTTGCAACAAAAATAGAAGTGACAAACCTGCTGGAAGTGTATTAAATGGCCTTTTTATTCAGAGTTTGCTCCTTGCTCAGGGCTCCCTGTGCTTCACTCCATCTGAAGGTGACGGGTTCGCTGCAGGGACTTTAATTTCCTTTGCTGATCTCTGTGTGTTTGGTTGCAGCTTTAGCTCATTGTTTGTTCTATTTCAAGTGAATAGGAAAAATATAATCAACTAAAATCAAGGTGAGTTGCCTCTGTTCTCTGGGATGAATGAAACAAAATTATATTAAAAGTGGAAAATGATGGAACATCTCTTTAATTACTAAAATTACTTAAAAGAAAGCAAAACTATCCCTTGTTTTTCTGGGTCTTGTTTGTTTCCCTGTAACTTTGTGGATATTCTACATAAAATACCTAAACAGAATCTTAAATTCTGTCTTAAAGAAGCAAATTTGTTTAGAAGGACAAGAGTAGAATTTATAACCTAGATCTTTAACTAGGCTGGGAATAAATTATCTTAAAAGAGGCTATTTGAAGCGTTTTGTTTGTAGATAAAGAAGCCATTGCTGCTGTGGTATAATGCAAGAACCACTGAAGTAGCACCAAAGCAAATAGCACAATTTTTGTTGTGTTACCAGCACAAAATGGTGTTATTTCCTGGAATCAATGGGGGCAGCCGTTCCATTTCAGCGACCAGGCCGGGAGAGTGTCCTTCAGCCAGCTTTATCCTGCGGAGCCAAAACATGCCTTGAAAATGTCTGATAAATGCACATTTAATATTGCCCTTTGCTCTTAAAATAAGAAAAAAAAAATCTGTAGCCATACTTTTTTATTAAAAGTAGCTATTTTGTTGGGGTTTTTTACCCAACATTGTATTTTTTTAGCTGTAAACAAAGCTTCTTACTGAGGAGTAGAGCCGTGGATATATTTCAAGAAGGTTTATTCTTTGCAGGCTTTCTTCTGATTTTTTTTTTTTATCCCTGGATTTATTCTTTTTATTTATTTATTGGGGATTTAGGGATGCACAGTATCAGCTCAGATGGCCCTTTGGTCTGATCTCATCCGGCGTCTTGCGTCGGGAAAGAAATGGCAGAATAAAAGAGGTTTGACAGTAGAGCAGAAGTGAAATCAACGGGGAAAAAAAACAACTTCAGGGTAAAAAAATTCTTTAATTAGAGTGAGGAGACGAGACCACATCAACTCTGCCTTTTACCTCTGCTCCCTGTCACTAGACTCGATGTTGTATTCAGAGTTCCTCAGCTGCGACTACGGATAAACTTAATTTTACTGAGAATTTGGTAGATGAATGCAGTCTGCTGCCTCTGTCAGCGTCTTCGGGATAATGAATGAGTTTTGTTTCTTGCTTTGGGGGAACCGGGTGAAATTTCCATATTTGACAGTGAAGAGCAGAGGAGGATTTTTATTTTATTTTATTTTTTAAGAAACTGCTTTAATCACTTTAATACAGCATTTCTGTTTTAAGTGCTCAGACTCACATACCTAAAAATATTCTTCTTGATTGCTGGCTCATACAGATCATTTTAAGTCAACTATGAGCATCCTGCTTTGGGGGCTTCTTTTTAAATAAAAATCTAAAAATGGTTTTCATGCATTCATAATTCGGTATATTGTTCTCGGCGATGATTTTTCCTCAAGGCTTGTTGCTTCGGGTTGTTTTATCCAGATCTGGAGTAGGAAGCTTTCTGATCCTCAGCATTCGATGGTTGAGTTTCAGCAACTCTTTTTAAGCGTTGGGTCTCAAGTACCAGCAAATTTGAGGGTGAAACTTCCAACATCTCCAGTAGTCGGAATATCTTGGAGCTGTAGGGTTCAACGGGGCTCCTCATATGGTATCGGGTCATCTGTTTTGGGAGTTAAGGGCAGAACGGAGTTTGACTTCTCAGTAAGAAATACTGTTCCTTGTCAGCATCGCAGTTATTCCTGGATAAACTGTGTTTTGGTGTGTCTAGTAAAGGAAATACTTCCCGTGAAGGTTTTGAGCTTAGTTTATCTGGGGAGGGAGGTTATTGTGTCACTGCGATTTATCCTTCAACAAGATCTTACAGGAGTCTTGCAAAGGGCAAGTGAAATGTTGGGATTACGCTGTGATTTCTCTCGATGTGTGATGAAAAGGCTTTCTTCATCTTCCTCTCTAACTTAACGCTTTTAGCAGGTTGGATCTCTGTTAACCCCATCTGCCCCTGAGAACTGGGAGAGGCCAAGTGGAAGTTTTTAGCTTTACAAGGAAAGGGCTGGAAAGATTGCTTATTTTTAAGATTATTTTGCTTTGCAGATGTTTTTTGGTTTATTTTTTATTGCTGAGGCTTTGAGAGCGCTAAACAGCAAGTGGTATGAACTCAGAGATTTAAGCCTGGCTTTTCTGGAAGAATCCTTGGGCAAGATGTGAATCTCGAATAGAGGAGAGGCAAGGATGTGCCTAAGAAAAAGGAATGAGGAGAGCCACAGAGATGGTCCTCAGCACAGGAAGGACGTGGACCTGTTGGAGCAGGGCCAGAGGAGGCCCCGGAGATGCTGGGAGGGCTGGAGCCCCTCTGCTGGTAGGACAGGCTGAGAGAGTTGGGGGGGTTCAGCCTGGAGAAGAGAAAGCTCTGGGGAGACCTTCAAGCTCCTTCCAATCCCTCAAGGGGCTCTGGGAAAGCTGGGGAGGGACTCTGGATGAGGGAGGGGAGCCATAGGACAAGGGGTGCATTTTTTATACTGAAAGAGGGGAGATGGAGCTGAGATGTGGGGAAGAACGTCTTTGGTGGGAGGGTGGTGAGAGCCTGGCCCAGGTTGCCCCGAGAAGCTGTGGCTGCCCCATCCCTGGAGGGGTTCAAGGGCAGGTTGGAGGGGGCTTGGAGCAACCTGGTGTGGTGGGAGGTGTCCCTGCCCAGGGCAGGGGGTGGGACTGGATGGTGTTTAAGGTCCCTTCCAACCCAAACCATTCTGTGATTCTAAGGCCTGCTCCTCTTCATACAGTGCAAGTGGCCCAATCCCAGTTCCTTTTCCCTTGTAGGTCATTCCTGACTGTTCCCTCATCCCTTTTGCAGACTCTGGCTGGCAACAAATGACCTTCTAGTCCCGCGCTGGCAGGGAGATGGTTTGTATTATCTAATGGGTCTCTTCCATCCCTGGCTCTCGTGTGAGTCTCCCCAGTGACTCGTTACAGCCCGCAGCATGGAGTGCTGCCTGCGGTGCTGCCAGCGGTAGCCGGTGGCACGTATTCTGCGTGCGATTAATCAATGTCATTAGTGGGGGTTGGCGTTGGACATACAAATCTCCAGCGCGCAAGGCCCCAGAAGCGGGACAAGGCAGTCCTCAAGAATCAGATGAACGACCTTGAAATCTCTCCGGTCGCTGCTGTCAGATCAAAGTTGCTGGAACTATGAGATTAGCGTATTGATTTCATCTTGCAGATGAATGCTCTTTCTGAAATAAGTGCTAGGCAGTGGCTCAAGGCTTCCAGACAAAGAGTATCGATCAGGTTGACTCCATTAGCTGCTGAAGGCTTTGAATTTGGGCCCTCATCGTTAATGGCAATTTCGCTGATAGGAACTTCACAAGTTCCCGTCTTTTAACTCACTTATGTATCTTGGATGCTTTGCTGTTTGCCACTGATTCAGTTGCTGATTTAGGAGGATGTTCCTATTTGGGCATCTGCTTCTTTCCGTGCAGAACCAGTGATGAAACCTTCCCTTTTAGGAGTTTCCTATTTTTATATGTCAGAACAGCCCACTTCTTTCTGTCGCATAACGTACTGAGACATTGCAGCTTCTCAGAGTTAGTGCGGACGGATGCTCCCCCTTATTGCTTTGTGCAGCGAAACCACTTCTCTCTCTCTCCTCTTCCCCCAGCCTCCCAGGAAAAAGCATCACACGGTATTTATTAATAATAGTGGGCTGTTCAGGTTTGATGCTTACAAGGGCGAGTAGGCAGTTCAGTATGGCAGCTACCAGTGACCACAGAATGATCTGGGGTTGGAAGGGACCTCTGGAGATCCTCCAGTCCAACCCCCTGCCAGAGCAGGGCCACCCAGAGCAGGTCCTACAGGAACGTGTCCAGGGGGCTTTTGAATGTCTGTGGAGAAGGAGACTCCACCACCTCTCTGGGCAGCCTCTGCCAGGGCTCTGCCACACCCAAAGTGAAGAAGTTCCTCCTCGTGTTTAGGTGGTCCTCTGCTGTACCCTCTCCAGCAGTTCTCTGTCCCTCTTGAACTGGGGAGCTCAGAACTGGGTCCAGTGCTCCAGCTGGGGCCTCCCCAGGGCAGAGCAGAGGACGAGGATGCTCTCTCGACCAGCTGCTCACACTCTTCCTGATGCCCCCCAGGATGTCATTGGCCTTCTTGGCCACCAGGGCCCATTGCTGGCTCGTGGGCATCCTGTTGTCCACCAGGACTCCCAGGTCTTTCTCCTCGGAGCTGCTCTCCAGCAGGTCACCCCCAACCTCTCCCGGGTGCAGCACCCTTCACTAAACTGATCTCTAGGTCCAGATTCTTCCAGAGCTGGTACAGCTGAAGAAAACCATCTGAGCAAGTCAGATACAAGCTCAAAAACTCCTGTTGGAGCTGGTTGCCGTCCCGTCCAGGAGTGAACATTGATAATCTGTGCACTTAAGCGATGGTGTCTGCGCTGCAGCAGTGTGATAAGGAGCTGGTTTATGTGGACTTTGTTTTTGCTGGATCAAAAGCTTGAAGCAGCAGCAAACTCATCTAATGAAAGCCATGCTGCTACTGTTGTTCATCCGCTTAGCGACAGAAGAGTTTCCAAAACTGATATTCAGGTGCAGTGTTGGAACAAATAATTTCTTTGTTTAATTACCGATTTTCTTAGCTTCCCTCTGCTTCAACAAATTCTCAGATGCCTTGCGTGTAAATTCCTTCACTGGAATGACATCTGACAACTCTGTGCCCCAAGGAACGGAGGAGAATCTGCTGTTATTTCAGAGTTTAGTTACCCTCACTTTCAAAATTGCGTATCTCTTCTGGCATGGCCTGTATCAGGAACAGCACCGTGAGTGGAACTTGGGAGGTGGTCGTCCCCCTGGACTGGGCACTGGGCAGGCCCCACCTTGAGGGCTGGGTCCAGTTTTGGGCCCCTCACTACAAAAAAAGACATTGAGGGGCTGGAGCATGTCCAGAGAAGGGCAACGGAGCTGGTGAGGGGTCTGGAGCACAAGTCTGGTGAGGAGCGGCTGAGGGAGCTGGGGGTGTTGAGCCTGGAGAAAAGGAGGCTGAGGGGAGACCTTCTCGCTCCCTCCAACTCCCTGAAAGGAGGGTGTAGCCGGGGGGGGTCGGTCTCTTCTCCCAAGGAACAGGCCATGGAACAAGAGGAAACGGCCTCAAGTTGCCCCAGGGGAGGTTTAGGATGGAGATTGGGAACAATTTCTTCCTGGAAAGGGTTACCAAACAATGGAAGAGGCTGCCCAGGGCAGTGGTGGAGTTGCCATCCCTGGAGGGATTTCAAAGCCGGGCAGACGTGGTGCTGAGGGACATGGGTCAGTGGTGGGTTTGTCAGTGTTGGGTTGATGGTTGGACTCCGTGATCTGAAAGGTCCCTTCCAACCTTGACCTTTCTTTGATACTTGTATTTGTGCAGGCAACGCATCGGTACAAATACCTTTAAGTTGCTCCACGGGAGGTTTAGGATAGATATGAGGAAAAAATTTCACATGGAAAGGGTTATTAATCCTTGGAATGGGCTGCCCAGGGCAGTGGTTGAGGCACCATCCCTGGAGAGATTCAAAAGACGAGTTGACATAGAGCTTAGTGACATGGTTTAGTGATGGGTTTTTATCAGAGTTAGGTTGATGGTTGGACTCGATGATCTTAAAGATCCCTTCCAACCTAGACCATTCTATGATTCTGGTAGGACTTGGTTTGTACTTGGCTTTCAGCTGTTAGATCTTGATCTACAGAAGGAGAAGAGGCTGGAGACCACCTTTCCGTATGACTGTGTTACTTCTCTGCTCTCCGTCACCATTTTGGTGAACGGTATGAGCTGCTTTTTTTTCTTGCCTAAATGCTTCTTCTCGACTCCTGAATCTTTTGAGGCTTTTCTTCACCTACTCTCAGTGTGTCCAGCAGGATCCCCTGCGCTGCTCCAGCCAAAGCTGTCCCCTGCAGTAAAACCCCTTTCGCAGCATTTCCTCCCCCACTTTTATTCCTCCATGGAGAGTCTTAACTTCTTTATTTTTTTCTTTTTTTTCTGTCCCAGCGGCATACCAGAAATATTTTGGCCCAGAGGACGTTGGATGCTGCTGCATCGCTGACTAACGCTGCCCCGCACATATTTGTGTGTTGAAATTTTTCCAAGAGATTAAATTAACCCGGTAGATTTTAAAAAAACCCAACTGCTTAATGAAAAAAGGCTGAAGTCTTGGCTGTCTTCTCTGCTTCCTTTGGTTGTGACTCCCAGAATCCTTCCCTGGTTGTTTGGAATCTGTGTTTTAAGGAGCCGGTTGTTCTTGGCTGTGTGTATTACCTTGTGCTACTTCTCCCCGCTGAGCTTCATTTTCCTCTTGAGGTCACTTCTGCATTTTTCAAGATTATTTTGAATTCTGGTACTGTCTTCTAACTTGCTTGCAATCACTCCCAAATTAATGCCTTCTGTGCCGTTGATAAACATACGGCCAGCAAGACAGAATGGAAAGCGAGTGAAAATATGTCAGAGAATGGGATTCAAACTCTCCTGCAGATCCTCAGTCAACACATCAGTTCTTTTTTGAGCAATGTTCTTTATTATTGTTACATTTATTTCTTTTTAAAGTCATGCACAAGGGCTTTCATGCTTCGTTGTGACGTTCTGAAAAATAAAACTCATCCAGGAGCCCAGGGACTTGACACCAAAGGAGAACTGTGGCTCAATGGCCCTTGTTGCTCTGCCAAGGGAGGGGAAAAACAGAATCACAGGATCATCTGGGGTTGGAAGGGACCTCTGGAGATCCTCCAGTCCAACCCCCTGCCAGAGCAGGGCCACCCACAGCAGGTTGCAGAGGAACGTGTCCAGGTGGGGTTTGAATGTCTCCAGAGAAGGAGACTCCACCACCTCTCTGGGCAACCTCTTCCAGGGTCCTCACAGGAAAGAAGTTCCTCCTCATGTTGAGATGGAACTTCCTACATTCAAGTTTGTGCCCATTCCCTCTTGTCCTGTCCCTGGGCACCACTGAAAAAAGCCTGGCCCCATCCTCCTGACACCCACCCTTGAAGGATTTAGAGGTGTTGATCAGATTCCCCCTCAGCCTTCTCTTCTCCAGACTAAAAAGACCCAAGTCCCTCAGCCTTTCCTCAGCAGAGAGATGCTCCAGGCCCCTCAGCATCTTCGTAACCCTGAAGACCAGCTATTTCTGCAGGTTGGGGTGTGCTAAATTCCTTTCTGGGAATATAATTTGTTGTAGTAGGTCCATCATAAATACAGTTTGCACGTTTAAATACTCTCTGTTCTCACAGAATCGTGTGTGACGGTGATGTAGCCCAGGGGCCTGTGCTCTGCCTCCGTATGGGGAAAAAATGCCAGCGACATAATTGACAATAGATTAATTTCTGTGTGTTTTTCTTCCACTTTCAAGCTCTCTGCAACAGAGCTTAGAGCAGCACGGCTTCCGCGGGAGAAGCGGCATATGCATCCGCGTCGCTTTAGAGCTCAACAGATGGGATCTGAATCCCAAGGTGATTCATCCCGGTTATTTTTTGTAGGGCTGGGGATAGTTTCTGCCATTGGCGGGCAGGGCGGCGTGTGTGGGGAGAGGCGAGATGCTGTGAAATATTAGGAGTGGCTCTTTTAAAGAGGGGAATATTTAAAGCCTGTAACCCTCTGGACAAGGTGTCTGTTTATATAAGCTCAACTTGTGAATTTCTGAAGAGGAGATTCACTGACTTTTCCTTTTAATTATAGATACGGTGGGAATTGTGGGCTTTTGCTTCTGCCAGGATTTTTAAAGCAAGTCTTTTTTTTTTTTTTTTTTTTAAGGGAGAAATGGTGATGCTTCAGTAATCATTGTGGAATTGAAACTCGAAGCAGTTGGTATTAATTCTAACTTCACCTGGTGCCTGTTGACGTAGTATGGAAAGAAAACCTTGCTCTGTTTGGAGAAGAAATGGCTTAGATGTGCAGTGCGTTAAGACACTCTATCCAAATGTTGCTTGAAGCAGATATTTAAATATAAATAATCCAAGGAGCACCTTATTTCCCCCCTTTTTTTGTGAAATGAGTGAAGGTAGGGTAGGAAAGCTCAAATAATATGAAATAGAAAATCTTTTCAGATTTTATAGTTTCTAGACAGACTCCCTCCAGGACATCTCGGTGTAGGTGGGAAGGAAAATGATTTGCCAGAAGATTTCAGTGTCCTTCAGAGGTTGTGATTTACCAAAGAAAAGTATTTTGTGAGTTTGATTACATCTGAGCAGCTCTGAGGAAAAAGACCTGGGAGTCCTGGTGGACAACAGGATGCCCATGAGCCAGCAATGGGCCCTGGTGGCCAAGAAGGCCAATGACATCCTGGGGGGCATCAGGAAGAGTGTGAGCAGCAGGTGGAGGGAGGTCATCCTGCCCCTCTGCTCTGCCCTGGGGAGGCATCAGGCCCCATCTGGAGCACTGGGACCAGTTGTGGGCTCCCCAGTTCCAGAAGGACAGGGAACTGCTGGAGAGGGGACAGCAGAGGGCTACAAAGCCACCTAAACATGAGGAGGAACTTCTTCACTTTGAGGGTGGCAGAGCCCTGGCAGAGGCTGCCCAGAGAGGTGGGGGAGTCTCCTTCTCTGGAGACATTCAAACCCTCCTGGACACGTTCCTGTGGGACCTGTTCTGGGTGGCCCTGCTCTGGCAGGGGGTTGGACTGGATGATCTCCAGAGGTCCCTTCCAACCCCAGATCATTCTGTGATCCCGTTGCACCTCTAAAGAATTGAATTTGACTTTGCATCAGTGGCCACGTGAGATAAAACCAGCTTCTTTGTGGTGCTGCAGACCAGTTACTGAGATTTATAGTGTGTGCTCTAGTGGGAAGGGGTGGGATTTGCTGGTCTCTGTCTCTTGAGGATGTGAGTTTTTGGGTCTGGAGTGAAACCCACCTCCTCTCCCAGCCCCGTGGCTGTTTGTCCTGCACCAGCTTGTGCTGTTCTTCAACACATCTCGGGGGGGAGGCTGGGACAAATTTGAATAAGGGATTCGGGAATCCTGCCCATGTGAGATGCGTTGCTTCCCAAAACCTACTCACCGAAGGGAATATTTGCTCTGCTGTTGCGAAGCAGCTTTTAAACTTTGGGGGAAACCTGATTGTGCCTGTGGAGGGGAATATGTTAAAAATACACGGGGGAATTCAAATCCTGACACTTGGGAAAATCCTTTTTCTCAAAGGCTGTCTCCTGGATTCCTGTTGGTTTAGCACTTCTACAGATTTAACCGAAGTTCACAGATGAATTAAAGTGCTGCTTAGCACGATACTGGAGATTTTGTTGAAAGTTTTACGCTAAGATTTAAAAAAATCCCACAAAATCAAGAAGCCACCCCAAAAACTAGAGCCCTATCCCCAAAAACTTGGCTTAAATTCTCCTGCTTCCTTGATGGTCACCCTTGCAGAGAACTGACATCTCTGGAAGCCTATTGCCCCTCTGCCCTGGGGTTGCCACATCTGGAGCACTGGGTCCAGTTCTGGCCCCCCCAGTTCCAGAAGGACAGGGAACTGCTGGAGAGGGGACAGCAGAGGGCTACAAAGATGATGAGAGGCCTGGAGCATCTAAGGCTGAGGGACTTGGGTCTTTTTAGTCTGGAGAAGAGAAGGCTGAGGGGGGATCTGATCAACACCTCTAAATCCTTAAAGGGTGGGTGTCAGGAGGATGGGGCCAGTCTTTTTTCAGTGGTGCCCGGGGACAGGACAAGAGGAAATGGGCACAAACTTGAACAGAACAAGTTCCATCTAAACTTGAGGAGGAACTTCTTTGCTGTGAGGGTGGCAGAGCCTGCCCAGAGAGGTGGTGGAGTCTCTTTCTCTGGAGTCATCCCAACCCACATGGACGTTGGCTTTCGTCCAGTCCTCGGGCACCTTGCCTGTCTTCTGGGACTTTTCGAAGATGATGGAGAGTGCCTCAGCCATGACTTCTGCCAGCTCCCTCAGCTCTCTCGGGTGCATCCCGTCAGAACCCACAAGACTTGTGCTCCGGACCCGACACCAGCTCCATTGCCCTTCTCCAGACCTGCTCCAGCCCCTCAAGGTCTTTTCTGTGGTGAGGGGCCCAAAACTGGACCCAGTCCTCGTGGTGGGGCCCAGTAGAGCCCCCATCGCTGGGGCGGATAATGGCATTTTTAACAGCGTATGAGCCTTTTGACACAAAAAGGTGCAGTGAAATCCCTCATCCAAGGAAGGGTGACGTTAATGGAGGGCTCAGGGCTGCGGGCATTGGGGGCAGATGGTAAAGAAGCTCCTCAAGGATGATGCTCTTCAGTCTTATACTACGGCAGGGACTGCCGTTCGTGTGACATTAAGGGGGTGCGCAGCAAGATGTGTGTTTTAAAGCGAAGTATCTTCCTTGTTTTATGAGCGAGAAGAGCCGTCTGGTGTACAATAATTTGTTGAAGGGCTTGTCAGACCTATCACACTTGCGCGTTCCATTCGATTAAAATTTCTCAATGATATGGCAGAAACTGGAACAAGCGAATTAGTTCAAGTTTCGTCTTGAATCGGGGATGTTTAAGAGTAAAACTGCTCCTCGGGAATGATACAGGAGCCAGCCTTTTTCAGAAAAAATGTGCCTATTAGTGACTTGGGAATTGTAAAATCAAACGACTGCTCTTTTGCTTGTAGGGAGTTTAATTGCACAGTACGGATCTGTTGGACACAGAGGAAAACCCCTCCTGAAACCTTTCTAAAATCATTTGCTTAAAACTTGCACTGAAATTGTTCCTTGAATCTGTTTTTCTTTTTTTTTTTTTTCTTTTTAGTGGGGAAGACTTCCTTGATCACCAGGTTCATGTATGACAGCTTTGACAACACCTACCAGGTAAATTAATCCCTTTTATTGTCTTCTGTGAGGCACCTCCTGAGCCAAGTCTTCCGTTGTGGGAAGAACCCATTTGATTGTGGCCAATAAGAGTTGGTACACTGAAAATTTCTTTACTTGTAAAATCTTTAAGCTCTGTATTTTAATAATCTTTCAAAATGGCATTTCAGTGTCGGATTCTGCTTGAGCAGCTTATCTGCTACTGGCAGCGGGATGAGCTCGAAAGGATGGCATTTGTAGGTATTCCCAAAAAATAGCAGTTTTTCCATCTACCAGGGTTTTTTCTTTTCCAAAAGCTACCAAATCATCACAGATCTAATGCCTCTGTGGGGAAAATGGATCAGGTACCGGGCTCTGAGCTGCAAAGAGGTTCTGCTGTGGGGTGAACAGGGACTTGCAGAGCAGAAAGGAGTGGATTTTAAGACTGGACGTTCTTTAGGAGGCTATTTTATGCTGTTTACTGGAACAAAGACCCCAAACCTGGTCATTGGCCACATCCCCATCCTGTGACTGCTTGTTTAATGCTTAGTGATTTATTACTTAAAGAAGATTGGGTTGGCAAGGTCGGGGCTGAAGCAGTGGTTGTCTTTTATTCCCATGGGCCCTGCCCCCCCCTCACTGCTTCGTGTTTGGTGACAAATCAGTTCAAGTTGACGCACAGTAACTTTTCTAAATTCTAGGAGAGGTATTGTTGCCCACTCCCAGAAATTAGGATGAGCTTGAAAAGGTGGCAAGCTATAAAAGTACTTTAGCTTCATAAAGTGTGTCTTCTGCAAGCGGAACGAGCAAATCATGACTTGGTTACAGTTGGTGAAGCTCTGAATACACCAAGCTGAGAAAATTCTGTTCCCTGATGAACGTGAAGGGTTTTTAGGGGGGTGGGAGGAGGAGGCAATGGGAAAAAAAGAAGAAAAGCATTGTGACTCTTCTGTTACTTAGTGTCTATCCAAGTGTCTTGTTTAAATCTCTTTCCCTCTTGGTGATTTCCCTCCCTCTCGTTGAGTAATTCTCATTTCTGCTGCTCGGCAAGTTGGGTAGAATGAGATGCAAGTTCTCACTTAACTACGGGGAGAAGCAAAGCTTCCATGGTGTAGGAGGGCTAGAGTACACATCATTGCTCCCGAGGGAGCAAACATCCTTTCAAATCCTACCCGCTGTAATTACATGGACATGTGAATGCAGTTCTTTTATTTAATCTGTTGTTTTTTTTTTTTTCCCCACAGTATTTTTCTTTCAGGTCTGTTCCTTTTCTCTCTGGAACTTGAGTCCTAGTTCTTTCTTGAAGAGCTTTGACCCTCTGTGCTTTATGATAATGTAGTTGTCTCCATGGGAAGCTGGTCTGACATAATAATATCCTAAATAATTACAAAATGAATGAGTGGGACTTAGAACAGTAAAAAATCTTAAGGGCTTACAAGCTAGCTTCAATTTAGCTATCCTTGGTGCGTGCGTAGTTTGGGTGGTAACGTACTTGGTATAATGTCATTCATCCAAAGACCTCAATTTTACTGAAGTCATGAGTGAGGTAGGGCGATATGTCCTATTTTGCTACAGCTGGAAGAAAAGAATGAGTCATAAAAGCTCCAGTAATTTGGCCAAAATCACGCTACATGTTGGTGTCAAACCAAAATATAAATTTCTTGATGCCCTCTCAATGCCAGGTGCTTGAATGATAACGCCTATCAAAGCCTCTAGGTGGTTAAGTGGAGCTGGAGGTTATTTGATGGATGATTTGCTCGTTCTGGACATTTCTGATAAATTTTGAATGCATATTTTCTGAAAGCTGCCACAACCTATCATTTGAACAAGGGGGTTTTTTTGTGTTCAGTCGGTAAAAATAGAAAGCTGCCGTTTAATAAAATCTGTGTCGTGCATTAGTTTTCTTTTGCTTGCTGTTAGATAAGAGGAATTCAGCTGTTGCCCGTCGCTTATTAATAAGCTGTTTTTGTGAAAGCCGCCCTGTGAATCAAACAAGAACTCGCTGTACTGTGTCAAGGAAGCCCAAACACCTGAAAGAAAATCATGCCATTGGTGGCGTTTGTTTTACCGGGAGTGATTCCTCTCCGTGGACGTGCTGGGAAAGATGATTTTTGGTTTTTTTTTTTTTTTTTCCTCCTTGTTCTGCGGCACCGTGTGTGATGTATAATGGAAGACCAACGGTGGCAAACACGGTGATGCTGTGTGTGTTACGCAAGAGGAGAATTATAGGCCACGCTTTCCCTTTAGCTTCAGCCTCTTGGAGGAAGGGAGAGGGAGGACGGAGTTGAGTTGGAACCCTGGCCTGTGACTTGGAAGATAATTCAGGTCCTTGCTTTGCCTCAGGCTTCCTGGCATAGTCGGGGTTAATTCTCTGTCAGCAAGTATAGCCTATAAAATAGGGTAAGAACAGCTCCTTATTCGACAGAAGTGCTAGAAAGTGTTCTTGTACACGACCCCCTCCCTGGTGTGCCCCTCTCGAGCTTTTTTTCGTTCTACTTGTCTTCTTTAAATTTGCAATTAGGCCTTACGATACCTCTCATCATGTTCAGAGCATGCCTTGTTCCTGCTTCTTCCACGCGATGCACAGCATTTCACAAGTGGGTTAAACCTGCCTCCACCTTAATTACAGTAATTAGCTCAGTTTCATGTCCATATATTTTTCCCCATCAGTAAGTAGTCTGTTCCTCTACTCATACGTTGCACAGCAATGGGATGAGGAGTGGGGGTTTTAAACCAAAAGAGGGGAGATGGAGCTGAGATGTGGGGAAGAACTTGTTTGGTGTGAGGGTGGTGAGAGCCTGGCGCAGGTTGCCCCGAGAAGCTGTGGCTGCCCCATCCCTGGAGGGGTTCAAGGGCAGGTTGGAGGGGACTTGGAGCAACCTGCTCTGGTGGGATGTGTCCCTGCCCAGGGCAGGGGGTGGGACTGGATGATCTTGAAGGTCCCTTCCAACCCAAAACCATTTTATGATTTCTTTACAACTGATCCCCCAAGCTTTTTTGCTCCTTTTGTCAGAATTGTGACAAAATGCCTCTTTGGATATTACCTATTTTAGTGAAAGTCTGGGATTTAGGGTGCCCAAATCCTCTCCTTGACATCTGCTGCTTCTCTGTACCGTCATGATATGGTCAGAACAGTCCAGGTGGACAAATATATTTGTTTGTAAGTTATCCCATGTAATTCTTAAAGCTTGTGGGACCTTAGGTCAAGAGCCAATTCACAACTTGAAAGTAACAGACCTCCCATATGTTCTTCTCAATGTGATGAGCACAAATATTTTCATTGCCCGGATCTAAAATAAGTTTTGTTGCAATTCCCGTGCCTCGAGTGTTCCAAGTGCAGGAATCTCACTGTCCTGATGTGTTTTTGGGTGGCACTTGCATTTCCCCCAGGCATCTGGAGATTTCTTAAGGCAGCTCGGGAATTTCGGAGCTCTTGCTGCCTCCCAGCTGAGTGGGAGGGATGGCACGAAGTACAGGCTGAGGCAGGTTTCGAGCTTTGCAGCTGATGTTCCAGCTCCTACCGAGAGCAGAGAAAAACCCGAGTCTCCAGCAGTTTGTCAGCCAGAATGGGATCCTGACTTGGATATACGGTGTGAGATTTTAGGGGGTTTGTAGCTTTTCTTCTCTAAAGTGAAATCAAATAAACACGAGGGGAAAATAGAAGCATCTTTGAGGCAATCTCCCGAGGAGTATCCTCTGCCAAAACAATGGAAAACAAAAGCAGAAGGGACGCATGTTGTTGCATTAGTCTTTTGAGGGCTTTTTATATTTGCCTGACAGTTTCAGTATCATCTCTCTGGACTGGTAATGTCACAGTTCCTGATGACAGGTGAGAAAAATCACTGGGGAGCCATCCTGGGATCCTTCACTATTTATTTTTTCCATATGCATCTCTGGTACTCCAGATCTGCTGTCCTCATCCAGCCAGGAAAGGTCGCTTTCTGACATGTTATATTTAGTTGCAAATGGAAATTCAGTTTGGATTGTTCAGTTCTGCTTTTTTTTTTTTTTTTAATTAGTATTCCTTTGCAGCTGGATTTCATGTATGGCTCGCAAGCGGGCTGGCTGGCTCTATTCTTTATTCCTACCACGTAAAATATCCAGCAGAATATAAGGAATTAATTAAGGGGATGTATAGTGAGGGCATAATAGCAATCTAACAATATGGAATATATGCAGTAAAATAGAGTCTTGATTAGAAATACCCGTTTCAGGGCGGGAGAGCAGGGTAGAGGTTGTATCAAGCCTCTTTGCCCAAGGTGACAGATCTACCTCTTACCTGTTGGGGTGGTTTTTTCCCTTTTTTCTTTTGAAATCAATTTGTTTGGAACATTTTCCAGGCTCTATTGATGGTGCCGAGTGGTCCGGCTGCCTGAGATGCTCAGTGTCCTGCTGGAGCCTCAGCAGGTCAGCTCGGTCCTATCCCTGCTGCAAACGAATTCCTAGAGCTTGGATTCACCCTCGCTGGAGCCTGGAAAAACGGGGTGAAGATCATGTATTTAAGAAGCAGCTTTTGATAGCGCTGAGCAGGGCTTTGCTCTTTCTCTTGAACACATCCAAGGATGTTCTATGCGAAGCTCCCACTAGCGTCTAGAAACTTGGATGCAGTTACGCTGCAGTGAGCTTTAGTGTTAATTGAGCTTTAATAATCNGATTCACCCTCGCTGGAGCCTGGAAAAACGGGGTGAAGATCATGTATTTAAGAAGCAGCTTTTGATAGCGCTGAGCAGGGCTTTGCTCTTTCTCTTGAACACATCCAAGGATGTTCTATGCGAAGCTCCCACTAGCGTCTAGAAACTTGGATGCAGTTACGCTGCAGTGAGCTTTAGTGTTAATTGAGCTTTAATAATCATTGGGGGGCCGTGTGCGTGCACACGCTGTTGTGTTGCAGCTGGTGTGAAGGTGTCCACCTTCGCCTTGATGAAAAAGGCTTCAAGTTAAGATACGTTAAGATATTTGGCAGTCAGGAAGAATACAGTGTGCCCGTATGTCCTGGTTCAGCTGATGCACACTAACTTAGGTCACGGGCATAAAAGTCCTTGCTGATACCCATACGAATGTGTGGATCAAACTCCAAATATGTATGAACCGAAGGTTAACAACTTCTTGTGCTTTAGGATGCTGTTCTGGTTATGGATATTAAGGCTTGCAGCCCAGAAAGCCCTCTTGCATCTTGGGCTGCATCCCCAGCAGCGTGGCCAACAGGGCCGGGGGGGGGATTCTGCCCCTCTGCTCCGCTCTGGGGAGACACCCCTCCACCCCCAGTGCTGCCTCCAGCTCTGGGGCCTCAGCACAGGAGAGACATGGACCTGTTGGAGTGGGGCCAGAGGAGGCCACCATGGAGATACTGGGAGGGTTGGAGCCCCTCTGCTGGGAGGACAGGCTGAGAGAGTTGGGGGGGTTCAGCCTGGAGAAGAGAAGGCTCCAGGGAGACCTTGGAGCCCCTTCCAGTCCCTCAAGGGGCTCCAGGAAAGCTGGGGAGGGACTCTTGATGAAGGAGGGGAGCCCTAGGAGGAGGGGGAAGGGTTTGACCCTGAAAGAGGGGAGATGGAGCTGAGATGTGGGGAAGAACTTGTTTGGTGTGAGGGTGGTGAGAGCCTGGCCCAGGTTGCCCCGAGAAGCTGTGGCTGCCCCATCCCTGGAGGGGTTCAAGGCCAGGTTGGAGGGGGCTTGGAGCAACCTGGTCTGGTGGGAGNTTTTTTTTTTCATTTTTTTACAGGCAACAATTGGCATTGACTTCTTATCGAAAACCATGTATTTGGAGGATCGAACAGTGAGTAAGACTTTTGTTGCGCTTCTCTCTGTACAGTAGGACTGAGGATCGGCATCTGCTGTCATTGTGCAGCCCCCGGTTCTGAGATCACTTGGAAGTACAGGCTGAGCCTTTCATCTACCAGCTGCTTCCAGACTGACAAGTGCCGTGGAAACAGCTCCTTTCTGTGTTTGGGGAAAAGGGAAATCACCATTTGGTTCCTCTCCGGAGGGCTCATGAGTGCCATTTTACAAGCGTCAGAAGGTTGCTGCGGTGTCATCCTCCTTGAAGGAGAAGAGATGATACAGAGAGTTTGATGGTGGGAATTTGGAGAAGGGAACCGCGCTTTAACCCCTTCATTTTTTCATGTCACAAGACAGAAGGCTAAAATACAAATTGTCAAAAGCTGCCAGTTAATAGCTAGCTCAATAATTCTTAATATTACTTGTTTAAAAAGCAGGTTGCCTTCAGTAATAATCCACAAATGATACTTGTTTTCTTAGCTTGGTGCAGCTCCAGTCCCTGAAATGAAATCACTCCTCTGTGGAAGCAACTCTGTGGTTTAAAATGAGCTCAGATTCTTAATTAAGAAATTCAGCCGCTGAGCTATTTGCAGAGGCAAATTGTGCAGTGCTGCCTAAGCTTTTGGTATTGTAGAAACCCACAATAAATGTGATTGCATTGAAAATGCTCGAGCGATGGGATGTTCTTCCCAAAGCAGAAGTGGCCCTTGCGCATCTTGGCGTACGTGTTGCTTTTGGTTTATCTTGCTTTTTCTTTCAGAACCTTGATGGTAAGAGCCGTTCAACCTCATCTGTGCGCATGTTACTCTGCAGTGTGGCTAAGGCTTAAATATAGATACCAACTAGTATTTTATACTCCTCGAAAAATTCCCTTTAGTAGCTTTTCCAGGGCTCTTGACAGCAGCTGAAGGCTCTTCCTTTAGAATTACGATGTGTGGTCAGATTCTTCCACCACCAACCGTCCTCCAGGCTGCTGGAGGTGACACGTGCGAGTCCCGAGGAAAGGATTAGCAGCAGAGCATGAAAACCTTGTGTAGGCAGAACTGCAGGTGAACGTTTGCCTCTCGCTTTGAAAGCCGAGCCCTTCTATTTCTCCCCCTTTTGGCCGGGAAGTGTTTTTTTTAAAAAAGCAAAACCAGTGGAAAGCCCGAGATGAGGTACACAAATACCAGATTGGCTACTGCCAGCGCTTGGGCGAGATCGCTGCAGAGGAGGAGACAGTGCCCTGCTGCTCCCAGTCCCCAGTCATCTCCTGCATGAGTTTTATACTTTTTTATTTAGCTTTTTTTTTTTTTTTAAAAAAAAAAAAAAAAAAATCAGTAAAATTTCTTTACTTTTTTATTTTTAGTGGCAGTTTGGCTTTTTTAATTTTCTCCCGCCCACAGATCAGGTTGCAGCTGTGGGATACTGCGGGTCAGGAACGTTTCCGTAGCCTCATTCCCAGTTACATCCGTGACTCTGCCGCTGCTGTAGTAGTTTACGATATCACAAGTAGGTATATTGCACTGGGTTTGACCTTTTTTTTCTTATTTTTCTTGCTTGTTTGACTGATTTTGTTAGGTACGGTTGCAATTATGGGACACAGCAGGTCAAGAACGGTTCAGGAGCTTGATTCCTAGCTACATTCGTGACTCCACTGTTGCAGTTGTTGTTTATGATATCACAAGTGAGTGGGGGGAATTCTGCATTTCTAATACTCTGCCCATTTCATCCTTTAGCCTAGCTTTGCATGTCCTATCGCACTCATCTGCTTGTTCTTTGTCCTGGCATGAATAAAACCCCCACCTTTTCTATCGTTGTCAAGTTTTAAACTACCCGATCGCTGCCCTCATAATGTAGAATCTGTTTTACAAACCACATCGTTTTGTAACCCTTCCCTCTTGCATCCTCCCCGAAGCCTTGAGTCCTGGCTGGTCTCGTTGCACTTTTCCCCTCTTTCATTTGCTTTTTTGATCGTAATATCACCTATGACTTTTGGTCTCAAACACCTGAATCATGTTCATAGATATCGGAATTCTTAAATTAGAGACTTTGCACTGATAGCCGGAGCTTGCTTCACTCCATTTGCCCTCCCTCCCCCCCCCAACCCTCAAAATAAAATATCTGGGCATGGGCTGGGGGGGGAAAAATGCATTAACATCACATTTTCATTTGAATCAGTCACTTTCACATTTTGCAATATGTAAAACTTACTACTGAGCCCTTATCCTTTAACAATTGCTCTTTCCATTTCTTACTAAGGTATGTACATTTTTGTCAACTAAAATATTAGTGCTTTTTCACCCCTTCTCTTTCTGTGCCTCCCCTCAGTCCAGAGCCCCCTAACTTACTAGTTTGCCGTACTTACAAAGAACAGAAATGTTATTTTAGGAGAACTAAAACCTTCAGACACTTTTAGTCCTAAAGCAGAATTGACTGAGAGCAATGGCCTCATTCTATACAAACGCAAAAGCACTCATTCCTTTGATTTATAAACGCTAGAAAGATAACAGCAGGAATATGGGATTTACCTAGAAAAGCTTTAATTGTTAAAAATAGCACTTTCATTTGAGCTAAAATGACAGGTTACCTGTGAACTTTGAACTTTTTTTTTACTGCCCTAGCAAATTCAGTATTACCAAGTAGGAAAGAGAAGAATTAAGAGGCTGGCAAATGATCGAGTCTTGGCTGTCCGGCACACGATATATTACTATGCAGTAGAAGCCATTAAAAAAAAAATAAATCAATACTCATCAAGAACTGCTGCAGAATCCCCCCGCCCCGTTTTTTACTACATTGGCAGCTCACATGCTTTTTGTGTAGTTTTTCCTCACGGGATGCAACTTTTCAAATGATGTAGTGTCTCATTGGAACAAGAAAGCTTCCCAAAATTCTTACCTTGCAGCTTTTAGGGATGTATCATTAAGAAAAAAATGGCTGGGGGTCGGTTAAATTTGGATTTTTGGTTCTATGCAAATGATTTGGAAACTATTTTGAACTTGCCAATCAATGATACAGGAGTTGCAAGTATGTTGGATAACCCTGATATTTCCTATCCTAAACCCTAGCAAGTAGAAATTAATTAAGCTGTACGAAACGTGTAGCTGGTATTAAGTACTTTGAGAAGCAACGAAACTGTAGGAACCTCGTGCTGTAGATGCACAAGCCGTGAGCAGCCTAGAATGCAATATCACATTAATCCCTGTTCTCTATATAAAATATTTCATATTGAACTAAAGAAGAAAAAAAAAAAGGGCACTGGTTTAAAACACAGTGATAAGACTTCTCATTTTAGATGCTGGCAAAACCAAATTATAGATCATCTCAGTTCACTCTCTGGCTTTGAATTCGTCTGTAATTAAGTTGGGTTTTTTTGAGTTAATGCCAAAGTTTTCATGTACTTCGGTGTGGGACACTTAGGGTTTCACTTGCTGATTCTTCATCACCCTGTTATGCCAATTCCAGAGAATATGAAGCTTTTATTTAAGACTTAGAGATGTATTTGCTGGTGACCTGTGAAGAATACCCGCGGTGATAATCCTCTCCGCTGTTCTCTGGTAGATGTAAACTCCTTCCAGCAAACAACAAAATGGATTGATGATGTCAGAACGGAAAGGGGCAGCGATGTCATCATTATGCTGGTGGGAAATAAAACAGACCTAGCAGATAAGAGGTATGAAGGAACAATGTCTTTCAAAATGCTTTTCTTAATTTGCTGTTTTCTAATAGACAACTGTTTTAAAAGGAATAATTGTATTTATTTTTTTTTTCCCCCAAAAGGCTAAAGCTTGTTTTAACAATGCAGGAGGTGGCTGTGACTAGAGAAATCTCAATTTTAAAACTCATTTCATTTGGTTAAGCACAAGTTTCTAGCACGATGCTGTGAGTGAATTGAGAATCTGTGGCCAGCTTGTTCAGATGTCAGAGAGGCATCTGATCTCAGGGTGGCAGAGCCCTGGCAGAGGCTGCCCAGAGAGGTGGTGGAGTCTCCTTCTCTGGAGACCTTCAAACCCCACCTGGACACATTCCTGTGCAACCTGCTCTGGCAGGGGGTTGGACTGGTTGATCTCCAGAGTTCCCTTCCAACCCCAGATCATTCTGTGATTCTGTGTGAGAATGGAGCATCAGCTACAACCTGCATCACTGAATGAATGAGCTAAAGTCACTACAAATATTCATGCTTAATAGATCTGCTCAGATAAAAATGATAGCTGCAAGTGAAAGGAGGGTGTAGAGAGGTGGGGGTCGGTCTCTTCTCTCAAGTCACAGGCGACAGGACGAGAGGAAATGGCCTCAAGTTAC
>QJSC01015540.1:0-11797 GCA_003697955.1 Calidris pygmaea | reverse complement strand
TGGAATTCTGTGGAGCGGGTGCAAGGGGTGCTGATGCCGACGGTTGGCGTGTAAATGTGGGTGCCAACCACATGGGTGCGAGTTCTGGGGTGCCGATGCCGACGATGTGGGTGCAGATGAAGTGGGTGCAGACGTGTGTACAAATTCTGGGGTGCTGATGCCAAGGGTTGGGGTGCAGATGCAGGTGCTGGCAATCTGGGTGCAAGTTGTGGGGTACTGAAGCCAATGCTCGGGGTGCAGATCCCGGGGTGCAGGGGCAGCAGGTGACACGGGGTGCAGGGGAAGCAGGTGCTGACCTTTGGGGACCACGGTGCCCCAAACCCAAACTCCCTCCACGTCCTCAGGCCGCGCTCCCTTTCCCCTGCAGCCGGGTGGTCCCTGCCCTGACGTGGGTGATGTGGGTGCCCACCTCCACCACCCAGCCATCTGCATTCCATCACAGCTCCTGCCCCATGTGAGGGGGTGTCTCGGGCAGCTCCTGGGTGCCCAGGCAGGAGGGACACCCCATCAGTCAGGACAGGGCAGGATCCAGCCCCTCTCTCCCCTCACCCAGCCTGGGTACCATGGTGAGGACATCCCAGGAGCACCATCCCCAGCATCCCACCCACCACCAACCACAGCACCCGAGTGACCCATCCGTGTCCCCCCTCCTCAGGCGCGCAAGGAGCCACCAGAACCACCCTCCCCCGTCTACCTCAACATCCAGGAGCTGCAGGAAGAAGCCGCAGCCACCGGCTCGGCCCCGGGGGAAACCAGCAGCTCCGTGTCGGACTGGGAAACCCACACGGATACGGACAGTGGACATTTGTTTTATTATAACCCGGTGACGGGCGAGACCACGTGGGACTGTCCCTTTGGGCAGGCAGAAGATGGAGTGAGTCCCGTCGCCTCTCCCGCCTCCTCGCTCGCCCACAGCCCGGACTTTTCCGAGTGGGAGCAGTACGTGGACGAAGCCAGCGGACAGGCTTTTTTCTATAATTCGGTAACAGGTGAGACGTCGTGGGACCCCCCCCATGCAGGAGACGGCAGCAGCTCCCAGGATATGTACCCTGGGGTGACGCGGTACGGTCCCATGGAGCAGAGGGTGAGCACCCAGCGAGGCGCGGGGATGATGGGGATGGGGATGGAGATAAGGACAGAGATGGAGATGAGGTAGAGACAGAGACAGAGACAGACAGAGATGGAGATGGAGATGGAGATAAGGATAGAGATGGAGATGGAGATGAGGTGGAGACAGAGACAGAGACGGAGACAGAGATGGAGATGGAGATGGAGATGGAGATGGAGATGGAGCTGGAGATGGAGATGGAGATGAGGTTGAGACGGAGACGGAGATGGAGATGGAGATAAGGATGGAGATGGAGATGAGGTGGAGACGGAGACGGAGATGGAGATGGAGATAAGGATGGAGATGGAGATAAGGATAGAGATAGAGACAGAGATGGAGACAGAGACGGAGACAGAGATGGAGATGGAGATAAGGACAGAGATGGAGATGAGGTGGAGACGGAGACGGAGACGGAGATGGAGATGGAGATGGATGGAGATGGAGATGAGATGGAGATGGAGGTGGAGACAGGGATGGGGATAGACATGGAGATGGAAACAGAGACTGAGACAGAGATGGAGATGGGGATGGACACCGGGATGGGAATTTAGTATCTTTATCAATGGTCTAGACAAGGGGATTGAGTGCACCCTCAGTAAATTTGCAGATCACATCAAGTTGGGCAGAAGTGCTGACTTGCTGGAGGGTAGGGTGACTCTACAGAGGGATCTGGACAGGCTGGCTGGATGGGCCAAGGCCAATGGTGTGAGGTACCACAAGGCCAAGTGCCAAGTCCTGCCCTTGGGTCACACCAGTCCCATGGATGCTCCAGGCTGGGGGAAGATCGGCTGGAGCTGCCCAGTGGAAAAAGACCTGGGCGTGTTGGTCAATGGCCGACTAAACATGAGCCAGCAGTGTGCCAGGGTGGCCAAGAAGGCCGACAGCATCCTGACCTGTATCAGGAATAATGTGGCCAGCAGGACTGGGTCAGTGACCATCCCACTGTCCTGGGCACTGGTGAGGCCCCACCTCGAGTGCTGTGTTATTTTGGGCCTCTCATGACAAGACAGACCTTGGGGGGCTGGAGCACATCCAGAGAAGGGCAATGAAGCTGGTGAGGGGTCTGGAGAACAAGTCTCATGAGGAGCAGCTGAGGGAGCTGGGGGTGTTCAGCCTGGAGAAAAGGAGGCTGAGGGGAGACCTTCTGGCTCTCTCCAACTCCCTGAAAGGAGGGTGTAGCCAGGGGGGGTCGATCTCTTCTCCCAAGGAACAGGCGATGAGACAAGAGGAAATGGCCTCAAGTTGCACCAGGGGAGGATTAGGACGGATATTAGGAAGAATTTCTTCACTAAAAGGGTTATTAAGCCTTGGAAGAGGCTGCCCAGGGCAGTGGTGGAGTCACCATCCCTGGAGGTATTTAAAAGCCGGGCAGACGTGGTGCTGAGGGACATGGGTCAGTGGTGGTTTGGGCAGCGTTGGGTTGATGGTTGGACTCAATGATCTGAAAGGTCCCTTCCAACCTGGACGATTCTATGATTCTATGAATGAAGATGGGGATGGAGATAGGGATGTGGATGGAAATGGAGATGAGATGGAGAGAAAGACGGAGACAGAGATGCAGACAGGGATGGGGATGAGGGTGGGGACTTGGATGGGGATAGAGATGGAGATGGAAACAGAAATGGAGATTTAGATGGAGATGACAAAGATGGAGCAGCCTCCACCTGGGCTGGCCATGGCTTGAGGATGCGGATGCTGGCTCTTCTCTGCAGCCTCCCACTCCGGAAACAGACTATCCCGACCTGTCTCCAGATGAGCTGGAGGGTTATCCCGAGGAGGACTACTCGCCCGTGGGCTCCTACGATCAGGGGGCTGCTTTCTCTCTGTCCCCGAGGCAGCCCAAGGAGCTGGGCTCACCCCCAGGATGGTACGGACACAGCCACCCCGAGGGAGCCGTGTTCTACCCCGAGCACTTCACCTCCGACACGGTACGGGGACGGGGATGAGGACACAGGATGTCACATCCTGACATGGGATGGGGATGGGAATACGGATGGGGATGGGAAGAGGGACAAGGATGGGGATGGGGACGGGGATGAGGATGGGGATAGGGACAGAGATGTGGAAATAGATGGGACAGGAACAGAGATAGAGATGGGGATGGGGATGGGGATGGGGATGGGGACGGGGATGGGGACGGAAATGGGGATGGGGACAGAGCTAGGGAAAGGGCCAGAGATGGACATGGGGATGATGACCAGAATAGGGACTGGGATGGAAGGGCAACAAAGCTGGTGAGGGGTCTGGAGCACAAGTCTTATGAGGAGCAGCTGAGGGAGCTGGGGGTGTTCACTCTGAAGAAGAGAAGGCTGAGGGGAGACCTTATTGCGCTCTCTACCTACCTGAAGGGGGGGTGTAGAGAAGCGGGGGTCAGTCTTGTCTCCCAAGTCACAGGAGATAGGACAAAGGGAAATGGCCTCAAGTTGGGCCAGGGGAGGTTTAGATTGGATATTAGGAAACATTTCTTCACGGAAAGGGTTATCCAGCATTGGAATGGGCTGCCCAGGGAAGGGGTTGAGGCACCATCCCTGGAGGTGTTCAAAAGACAGGTTGACATGGTCCTCAGGAATATGGTTTAGTGATTTTTTATTGCTTATTTCTTATACATTTTTTGTCAGAGTTAGGTTGATGGTTGGACTAGATGATATTTAAGGTCCCTTCCAACCCAGACGATTCTATGATTCTATGGGGACAGGGATGGGATATGGACAGGGACAGGGATGGGGATGGGGATGGGGAGGGGGAGGGGGATGAGGACGGGGATAGGGACAGAGATGGGACAGGGACAGGGATGGGGACGGGGATAGGGACAGGGATGGAGAAGGGGACAATGCCCAGGATGGGAACAGGGATGGAATATGGACAGGGACGGGGATGGAGACAGGGAAGTGACAAAGATGGGGACAGGGGTATCTCCCAGGGGAAAAGCATCCTCACGGGGCCACAAAAGCAGAGGGGCAGGAACTCAGGGGTGCAAAGCCCAGCACCCTCCAGCACGGGCACCTCAGGCATCACCCGCTCCCTCCCTCCCTCCCTCCCTCCCCAGGTGCCGGCCAGTGGCCGCCACAACCGGGCCAGCAGTGGCTCCAGCCAGGACAGCGGGCTCTTTGCCTGGCACAGCACCGTGTCCCCAGCGCTGGGGCTCAAGGAGGAGAAGGTGAGAACCCCAGGGAGGGACGGGGGACCCTTCCCCACCCCAGCACCGGGGAGGACAGGGAGCAAACCTGACATCCTCCCCCTCCACCCTTCCTCTTCCAGTTTAAAAGCCTCGAAAAAGCCGGGGTGCTCAACCGGACCAAGACGGTGGACAGAGGGAAGCGGCTCCGGTAAGCTCATCCTGGTGTCCCCCACCAGCAGAGGAGGGAGCCCCAGGGGGATGGAGGGGACGGGACTGTGCTGTCCCCCTGTGTGACCCCCCCTCTGCTCCCCAGGAAGAACTGGAGCTCCTCCTGGACGGTGCTGGAGGGGGGGATCCTCACCTTCTTCAAGGACTCCAAGCACTCGGCTGCTGGTGCCTTGGTAAGAGCCCCAACGGCCTCGGTGGGGCCAGCACCCGTGGGATAGGGCCAGCAACCATGGGACGGGGCTAGTAGCTACAGGACAGGGCCAGCAGCTGTAGGACAGGGCCAGTGCCCACGGGATGGGGCTGGCAGCTGTGGGATGGGGCCAGCACACATGGGATGGGGCCAGCACCTGCAGGATGGGGCCAGCAGCTGTAGGACGGGGCCAGAACCCATGGGATGGGACCAGCACCCACAAGCCAGGGCCAGCTCCCGTGGAATAGGGCCAGCACCCGTGAATCAGGGCTAGCAACCACAGGATGAGGCCAGCTCCCATGAGATGGGGCCAGCACCCATGGGAGAGGGCTCGTACCCATGGGACAGAGCCAGCACCTATGGGAAGGGGCTGGAACCCATGGGAAGGAGCCAGGACCCATGGGATGGGGCTGGAACCCATGGGATGGAGCCAGGACCCATGGGATGGGGCTGGAACCCATGGGAAGGAGCCAGGACCCATGGGATGGGGTTGGAACCCATGGGAATGAGCCAGGACCCATGGGATGGGACTGGAACCCATGGGATGGGGCTGGAACCCATGGGATGGAGCCAGAACCCATGGGATGGGGCTGGAACCCATGGGAAGGAGCCAGGACCCATGGGATGGGGCTGGAACCCATGGGCAGGAGCCAGGACCTATGGGATGGGGCTGGAACCCNGGGATGGGACTGGAACCCATGGGATGGGGCTGGAACCCATGGGCAGGAGCCAGGACCTATGGGATGGGGCTGGAACCCGTGGGATGGAGCCAGAACCCATGGGATGGGGCTGGAACCCATGGGCAGGAGCCAGGACCCATGGGATGGGGTTGGAACCCATGGGAAGGAGCCAGGACCCATGGGACGGACCCAGCACCGTGGGTTCCACCGTGGGTCACCACACACCTCCCCTCGCACGCATATGGTCCCCCCCGTGGGCTGGTGTCGGGGCATCCTAACGAGCACACAGAGCTCCTCAGGGCGAGCAGGGACTCCCTTGGCACCCAGCCCCCCCAACACCCAGTTCCCCCCACTTCCTGGGACCCAGCACCCCCCCACCCCCCAACACCCACCACCCGCCGCCCGGATGCAGAAGCTGCCGTGGGTCTTGCAACACCCTGCGGTGACAGCGACAGGGGAAGGAGAAGGGACAGACTCACACCCCTGGGGGGTGGAGAGGGGCCAACGGGAGGGGGAGCGTGGCCAGAGCACCCCAAAACCCCCTATGGAAACCCCAAGGGACTGTCCTCTCCCTGGGGACAGCCACACGGACCCCTTTCCCCATGGAATGCTGCTCCTACGAGGGGCTGTCACCAAGAGGGACCCTGAAGCTGAAGACCCCTGGGGTGTCCAGGCAGGGCTGGGGATGTCCCACCAGGTGTCGGTGGCTGTAGGACCTGGCTGTCCCCAAGCTGGTGGCCACCAGGTGTCGGTGGCTGTAGGACCTGGCTGTCCCCAAGCTGGTGGCCACCAGCTTGGGGACAGCCAGGTCCTACAGCCACCGACACCTGGTGGGACATCCCCAGCCCTGCCTGGACAACCCACCCCACAGCAGCAGTACCATGTCCTGGTCCTGCAGAGAGACCCCTGCTGCCATGGGAGGGGACAGAGATGTCCCACAGGGGGGGACATTTGCCACTCCTGCCTTTCTGGAGGAGGAAAGCCCACAGACCCCCCCACCCTGTGTCCCTGTCCCCTCCGGGTGGGTGCCAGTGGTGTCACTCTCATCCCCTTGCTCCTACAGCGTCACCCCAGCACCCTGACCACCCCCGAGCACACGGTGGAGCTTCGTGGGGCCACCCTTGCCTGGGCCGGCAAGGACAAGTCCAGCAAGAAGCACGTCCTGGAGGTGAGCCCGGGGACAATGAGGGGGACATCCGTCACCCATCGGGGTCAGCGATGCCAGCACCCACCTGGTTCATCCCACCAGTGCTGGGGTTGGTGGTGGGGGGACAACAGGGCTGGGAGCAAAGGGACACACTGCACTGCTGGCCACCATCCCGTTCCTATGGGCATGGAGATGTCACCAAGGGACATCCCCACTCCTGGAGGGGTTTTTCCTCTTGGGGTTTGCACAGGGAGGAGGTTTCCAGCCACCCCAGCTCGCGGGCAAATGGCAGCAATTGGGGGTCATTGGTGTAATGAGTTGGGGGCCGTTCTCAGCCATCACCTGGCCCCCAAAGCTGGGTGGTTGTGGCCTGGTGGCCCTGCCACCCTGAGTCCTGTCCCCTGCTCCTGCAGCTGAAGACACGGGAGGGCTCGGAGTTCCTCATCCAGCATGACTCGGAGCAGATCATCACTGCCTGGCAGAAGGCCATCGCCGACAGCATCGGCAAGATGGTGAGCCAGCACCTACCCACCACCATCCCCCGGCCCGGCCACCCCGGGGACGGTCACGGGGGGTCTCACTCTGACCCTTCCCCAGGGCACCGACCTCCTCGGCGAGGAGGACACCGATAGCACGGCTGAATTCGGCTCCCGGGAGAAGCTGGGGGGCGGCGAGGAGAAGAGGGCAGGTGAGCTTGGACATCCTGGCACGGGGATGGGCACCAGCAAAACCACCCACCAGGCAGGGGAAGGTAGCCACCCTGCGGTGTCCCCAGCTCATTGTGATGGTGGGACATGCCAGGAGCACCCCAGTCCCCTGGGAGGATGGTGACCTGTGCCCCGTCCCCCCCAGCAGCCGGGCAGGTGATGGGCAGTGCCAGTGGTGAGAACGACTCCAGCAAAGTCCGCAACAAGCTCCGCAAGTTCCTGCAGAGGCGGCCGACGATGCAGTCCCTGCGCGAGCGGGGTTACATCAAGGGTGGGTTCCTTGTGGTGGGGCTACATCAAGGGTGGGTTCCCCATGGGGGGCTACATCTAGAGTGGGTGCTGGAATGGGGTTACATCGAAGGTGTGTTCCTCATGGTGGGGCTATATCAAGGGAGGGTGCCAAGATGGGGCTATATCAAGGGTGGGTTCCTTGTGGTGGGGCTACATCAAGGGTGGGTGCCAAGATGGGGCTACATCAAGGGTGGGTGCTGGGATGGGGGTACATCAAAGGTGTGTTCCTCATGGTGGGGTTACATCAAGGGCATGTTCCTCGTGGTGGGGCTGTATCAAGTCTGGGTGCCAAGATGGGGCTATATCAAGGGTGTGTTCCCCGTGGTGGGGCTACTTCAAGGGTGGGTGCTGGGATGGGACTGAGAACCCTCGGGATGTCCCCAAGCTGTCCCCAAGGTGGGTGCAGACAGCTGGGAATGGAGCTGGGACAGAAGGTTGGGGGACCAAGCCCAGCCCTGGACCCAATGTCACCTCCAACCACCCCTTATGGGAAGGGGCCTTCCTGCCCTGTCCCCCACCCTAGACCCTCCACCATCACCCCTTTCGACGTCACCCAGCCATGCTCAAGTCCCCGTTGGTTCTTCCAGATCAGATTTTTGGCTGCTCCCTGCAAGCGCTGTGCGAGCGGGAGCGGGGGACGGTGCCGCGCTTCGTCCTGCAGTGCATCCAGACCGTGGAGAGGAGAGGTACCATGCGGGGACGGGGACAACCTGGGGGACACCAGGATGGGGACAACCATGGGTAAAGCCTAAATTTGGTGGTTAGGTTTTCCCTGGAAGCCCAGAGCTGGCTGCTCCAGGCATTGGCATGGCCATACCGTTCACCGTCATCACGTGCCACCCCACTGTGGGCATCTCCCAAGGGACACTGGGGACACATTGTGTACCTGGAGCTCCATCAGTGGTGGCTGGTGTCACATCCCAGGGTGGGTTGTGGTTAGCCAGGAACTTCCCCCCCACAACTCTGTCATCTTCTGCCAGGTCTGGACATCGACGGGTTGTACCGGGTCAGCGGCAACTTGGCCACCATCCAGAAACTGCGCTACAAGGTGGAGCACGGTAAGGTCACCTGCCGTGACAGCGGGGGACAAATGGCATATAACCCCCCACCCCAAAGGCAGGGTGACAGGGTTCCAGATGGGGAGGGAGAGATGGGGACCCCCACCCATCCCTGGAGCTCTGGGACCGGCCTGAGGTGCTGCCCTGGCCCCACAGATGAGCACCTAGACCTGGATGACGGGCGCTGGGAGGACATCCACGTTGTCACCGGGGCATTGAAGCTCTTCTTCCGGGAGCTGCCGGAGCCACTCGTCCCCTTCGGCCACTTCGACAAGTTCATCGCTGCCATCAGTGAGTCCTGGGGACAGGGATGGGGATGGGGATGGGGATGGGATGGGATGGGATGGGATGGGATGGGATGGGATGGGATGGGATGGAGATGGGGTGGAGACGGGATGGAGATGGGATGGAGATGGGATGGGGATGAGATGGGATGGGATTGGATGGGGATGGGGATGAGGATGGGATGGAGATAGGATGGGATGGAGATGGGATGGGATGAGGATGAGATGGGATGGGTTGGAGATGGGGATGAGGATGGGAGGAGATGGGGATGGGGATGGGGTGGGGATGGGGATGGGATAGGATAGGGATGAGGACAGGATGGGATGGGGATGGGATGGGATGGGATGGGATGGGGATGGGATGAGAATGGGACAGAATGGGAGAGGATGGATGGATGGATGCTCCAGCATCCCATCCTGTCTTCCCTCCCCCTGCAGAGATGCAGGACCCGACCAGGCGGGGCCGGTGTGTCCGTGACCTGGTGTTCTCCCTCCCGCCCGCCCACCACGACACCATGAAGGTCCTCTTCCGCCACCTCTCCAGGTGACACCTACCTCACTTCCCCCAACCCTCACTCCCCCTAACACCCCCGCGCCTCCCAGAAGAGGGACAGGACCTGGATTTGGGGGACGTGCCGGGTGACACCGTCCCTCGTCCCCGCAGGGTGATCGAGTACAAGGAGGAGAATCGCATGTCGGTGCAGAGCATCGCCATCGTCTTCGGCCCCACGCTGCTGCGGCCAGCGAGCGAGGAGGGGAACATGGCCATGCACATGGTCTTCCAGAACCAGGTGGTGGAGCACATCCTCAACCAGTACGGCTACATCTTCCCCGATGGCTAAAAACCACCCTGGGGACACGCGTGGGGACAAGCCCAACAGCGGGGACATGAAGGAGCAGCATCTCAGGGGAAGGACTCGGCTGGGCGTCACCTCGGTGGTGGCAATCACGGGTTCCATGAAGGGCAACGCGGTGGCCCGGCTCGCTCGGGATGTGGCTTGAGGGACAAGCACCGGAGCTGGGGACACCCCGAGCACCCTGTCCTCCGCTGCCACCTGCTCCCGCCAGGGCCAGATCCGTGGAGGTTGAGCCCCGGGGTGGGGTGTGGGATCTGGGGTGGGGGGGACAACGGAGCCCTGAGGTCCCCAGCTCCCCAGGGCTAGCGGCACAGACCTGGTGTCCCCAGGTGAGAGAGGATGGAGGTGGCCGACTGGGCAGTGCCCGCGGGGACAGTGCCACTGACTGTGCCATGGCCGGAGCCAGCGTCCGGCACGAGCCACCGAATTCCCAAATAAAGAGCCAAATTCCCAAATAAAGAGCCCCTTCAGCCGCGAGGGTGAGGCGTTGCTGGCAGGGCGTGGGGACACCCCCAGGGGACACCTCCGGCACAGCCCAGGGGCTCCTGGTGGAACCTCGGGGACAAGATGTGCCCCTTGTGCCCTACAAGGAGGAGGGAACCCCAGCATCCCCAGAGGGGGGACACTGCAGGCCACCGCGCTGTCACCATGTCCCCTGGGCTTTGGGACACCTTTCGGGGCTGGCTTGGCCAAAGACAATGTCACCACGGGTGTCACCACGGGTGTCACCATGGGTGTTACCACCAACAACAGGGAGGGGAGGGGGTGCCAGAGGAACGTGACACCCCTCCCCCCCCCCCGTCACCCAGAGTCACCCCTCTGCGGTGGGGACACTTTGGGTCACAATGGAGACAATTTGGGACACAAGCGGGACAGGGTGGGGGGCGAAAGGGACAGCAAGGGACACAACTGAAATGCTTTGGGACATGACGGGGACACTAAAGGGCACAGCGGGGACACGAGGAGGCTTTGGGACACGGTGACGACGCTTTGGGACACAAGGAGGGCAGGTCAGTGGTGACAGGGGTTTGGGACAGGGTGGGATAGAGAGGGGACACTTTGGGCTGCAGCGGGGACACTTGGGGACACAACAGGGGCACTTTGGGGTGCGGTGGGGACACTTTGGGGCACAAAGGGACACTTTAGGGTGCGAGGGGGTGCTTTGGGGTGCAGCAGGGGTACTTTGGGACACGAGGGGACAGGACAGGGACACTTTGGGCTGCAGTGAGGACACTTTGGGGCACAACAGGAGGTTTCAGGGTGATAGTGGTGGTGATAGTTGGGACACAAGGGGACAGAAGGGGACAGGAAAGGGGACAGTTGGGGACACTTTGGGGCACAAAGGGACTCTTTAGGTGCAAGGGGGTGCTTTGGGGTGCAGCAGAGGTGCTTTGGGACACGAGGGGACACGGCAGGGATACTTTGGGCTGCAGTGGGGACACTTTGGGGCACAACGGGAGGTTTCAGGGGTGCAGTGGTGACAGTTTGGGACACAAGGGGACAGGATGGGGACACTTTGGGCTGCAGTGGGGACATTTTGGGACACAAGGGAACACTTTAGGGTGCAGCAGGGGTACTTTGGGACACGAGGGGACAGGACAATGACACTTCGGGCTGCAGTGGGGACACTTTGAGGCACAAAGGGACACTTTAAGGTGCGAGGGGGTGCTTTGGGGTGCAGCAGGGGTACTTTGGGACACGAGGGGACAGGACGGGGACACTTCGGGCTGCACTGGGGACATTTTGGGGCACTTGGCGATAGTTTGGGACGCAAGGGGACACGGTGGGGGACACTTCGGGACACTTTGGGACGCTCGGGGCCCCCTCGGGCACCCGGAGGGCCTCGGGGCGGGGCGGGGGCCGGGCCGGGGTCCCGTCGGGGCGGGCCGGGGGCGGTGCCGTTCCCGGGGAGGTGCGGGGGGGGGCAGAGCCCCACCGCCGGCCCCACTCCGCGCCCCCCGCCCCGGCTCCATCTTGTGCTCGGCCGCCGCCGAGCGGCTCCAGGTGCGGGGGGAACCGGGGGGAGGTGCGGGGGGGTCGTGCGGGGGGGACGGGACCGCGACCCCGCGGGGTGGGAGGGGACCCCCAGGCTGCTCGCCCCCCTCGGGACCCCCGGGTTGATTCCCCCC
>QJSC01015531.1:0-10635 GCA_003697955.1 Calidris pygmaea | reverse complement strand
GTGCACCCGTGTCCACTAAAGCTCTATACTCCTGTGGCTCTGACGTGCCAGGCCATCGAATCCACACTGTCCAATAAATCCGGTTGTCCCTTTCCCCCACCTGGCTGGAGGCAGGGCCCCTCTAATCCTGGTCATAGTATCCGTTACTCGCTTCTTGCAGAAATGATTTGGAGGTTCCTTCAAGGGGATCAGAAGTAGGTTCAGGCCTTCTATACTGTCTGGGGAACTGCACATTGGAAACTGGGGCAGCGCTTTTCCTGGAGGTATCCCCTTTTGTGGTTGCTCTTCCTTGCAATTCCTGTACCTGTGCCCGTAGGACTGAAGTAGGTTGTCTGTACCACTTCCTCATGTCCTCTCCGTGGTCACGCAGGCAGAACCACAGGGTGCCTCGTGGTGTGTAACCCCTGTATTCTCTATCTTGAGTGGAGAAGTGTCTGCTCCTAACAGCTGAGATACTGGCTCGTACAGGTGGGGAGGACATATTCTCTTCAAGTTGCTGGACCTTCTGGGACAGTTTCTCCACAGCTGAGACAAGGGGAGAAGAGAGACTTTCTTCATACTGCCGAAGTCGGGCAGCCACCTCATCCACCGTTGGTCCCTCTTCGCCTCTCCATTCCATCACTGCCAATGAGTTGGCATATGATGATGGGGCGCTCCGTACAAACTTCTGCCACATGGACCTTGTGCACTGGACCTCATCAGGATCTGTGGGTGACTGTGCATTGTCCAGGTCACAATAAACCATCTCCCGCACGGCTAATTCTCTTAGGTACTGGATACCTCTCTCCATGGTGGTCCACTTGCTCGGATGGCATACAACATCTTCACTGAAGGGGTACCTTTCCCTCACACCTCACAGGAGTCGCCTCCAGAGGCTGAGGACCTGTGTCTTCTTCCCAATTGCCTTGTCAATGCCCCCCTCTCTAGACAGAGATCCCAGCTGCCTGGCTTCCCTACCCTCCAATTCCAAGCTACTGGCTCCGTTATCCCAGCACCGGAGCAGCCAGGTGACAATGTGCTCACCTGGAAGTCGGCTGAAATCTTTCCGCATGTCCCGCAGCTCACTCAGGGACAGGGATCGAGTGATTATCTCTGGTTCTGCCTCTTCCTCTTGTTCTTGTGATGACCCTGGTTCATTGTCATCCCTCACTAAGCAAACTGATTTCTTGTTGTATTTCTTCTTCTGGATAGGGGCAACTGATACGGGCACAGGTTGGTTTTCTGGTTCAGTTTCAGTGCCTGCCACTGGGGTTGGAGTAGCCACAGCACCTGCTGCAGGAGTTGGAGCAGCCGCAGTGTCTACCGCAGGGGTTGGGGCAGCCACAGTGTCTGTCGCAGGGGCTGGAGCAGCCGCAGCGTTGGTTGCAGGGGTTGGAGCAGCCACAGCGTCTGTCAGCCTGGTCTCCATCTATTCCCCCTGAGGATGCTGCACAACATTGAGCAATGCTTGGTAGATACTGGCCAAGGCCCAGCACAATGCAGTGAGTTGTGCCTCTCTGGAATAGCCACAGCATTTTCCTTTCAAATATTCTATCACTTTATCAGGGTCCTGTAATTGTTCAGTGGTGAAATCCCAGACCATTGGAGGTGAAAAACTCTCTAGATACCTGCCCATGTTCTCCCACATGCCATGCCACCCATGACTCTCCAGCCTCGGGGCAGATCTCTGGGTGGTAGTCTTAAATAGTTGCTTAACCCTAAACAAAAACTGCAACACATTCAGGAGACCTAGCAGTAGGACCAAACTGGTTTGCATGTCCCAAGGGTATTCAAAATTCTCAAAAACTGGCATACCCGGCATGAAAGAGAAAAAGGAGGTGAAAGAGCTGGGGAAAATATCCTCCCCTGCTTCCCTCATAGACTCAGTGTGTTTATTAATAAATTCCCCGAGATATGGGCAGGTAAGCAGTGCCGAATAAACACCCCAACGAAACCATCTGAACAGTGATGCTATCATATCATAAGTTGATATCACACAGGACAGCAAAATTATAATCCTGATCCCTCTCCCAGAAGTGACAAACATCATCACGGGGCGTACATAGAGCATGTAAGAGTTCACATAACACAGCCATGAAAACAAACGAAGCAACATTGTGCCCATCAACTAATACAATAAATACAGATACAAAATTCCTTTTAGCACGCTCTGGTCAGATCTGTCGTTATCTCAACCCTCCAAGTGCCCCACGTTGGGCGCCAAAAAGGACTGTCGTGGTTTGGCCTCAGACGGCGACAAAGGACCACGTGCAGCCGCTCGCGCAGAACAGAGCCCCCACGGCCACGTGGCCGGGAGGGGAAAATCGAAATAAAAAGGCAAAACTCGTGGGTTGAGACAAAGGCAATTTTAACAGAACAGGAAAAGGAGCAAGAAATAACAACAACAACAATAACAATAACAGAGGGATATACAACCGCGATGACGATACTGCCAGTCGCCGACCGCACCCTGGACGCCCCCAACCGCTCTCCTCCCCCGGGGGTCACCTCCTCCTCCGTGCCCCCGACTTCCTGTCCCCTCCCTTCCCGGCTAGCTCCGGCTACCCCTTGGGCATGGCTCACATGGGATGGAATACTTGTGTCCCTGCTAGGTCCTGGGGAGAATTAACCCCATCCCCGCCAGACCCAGGACACCTTCTCAGCAGGATGGGGGGGGGGAGAAAATAAGATGGAAAAACAACTTGTGGGTCAAGAGAAAGGCAGTTTAATAAAGCAAAAGCCAAGGCCACATGTGGAAGCAAAGGAAAACAAAGCATTTATTTGCTGCTTCCCATCAGCAGGCAATGTCCAACCACTTCCTGGGAAGCAGGGACTCAGTACACTTAGAGATTGCTCTGGAAGACAAACATCATTAAAAATAAATAAAAATAATGCCCCCCTTCCTCCTCCTTTCTCTTAGCTTTTATTGCTGAGCAGATGTCTTATGGTATGGAATGTCCCTTTGATCACTTTGGGTCAGCTGTCCTGGCTATGTCCCCTCCCAAGATCTTGCCCACCCCCAGCCTACTGGCCTTTGGGGTGAGGGGGGGAATGTTGGAGAGACGGCCTTGATGGTGTGTGAGCACTGCTCAGCAGTAGCCAAAACACTGGTGTATTAACACCTTTCTAGCTACCAATACAAAGCACAGCACTATGAGGGCTGCTGTGAGGAAAACTAACTCCATCTCAGACAGATCTAATACGCTGTTTAAGACAAAACTGTCTGCTCCGTGTGTGTTTGGAGCAGGTTTTGCTTGCTTCACTGACTAAAATACTGCTGGCTTTCTGTGCCTTTCTGTTCTCCCAGAACAGTTCACTGAACTCCAGTCAGAGTTTGGCACATCAGTTAAAACCACAGGGATTGCATACATGTGACCACCAGCACAAGCTAGCTTGGAGAACCTTTTACTATTTGATGCAAGAGAGGTGAACAGCACATCTTAACTTTTGGATATGAAGTTCTCTGGAGTGATGCCTGCAAGCAAAGCTGAATTTCTTTCACAGAAACCTGTATTAATTTTATATGAAATTTGGTGAGAGCAGCAAACAAGAATTTAATGTTTGTAAAAAGCTTTCTGCAGGCTTACTCCATTTGGCACACAGTAGCAGAAGAGCAAAATGCTTCATAGAATGGTTAGAGTTGGAAGGGACCTCAAAGATCATGTAGTTCCAACCCCCCCTGCCATGGGCAGGGATACCTCCCACTAGAGCAGGTTGCTCAAAGCCCCATCCAGCCTGGCCTCACTTCCCTTTGGCTGCAGGGACAAAGGAATGTCCTGTGGCCTCTAAGTGGCAGCAGGAATAGCAAGTTTCTCACTTAAACACTTGCAGGTCTCCTGCCTTTCCTTAACCAGCTCCAGCTGCTGGCTTCATGGCTGGAGCAGGGAGGGAAAGGGAAAATGACAGGATGGTGTTCCTTTTCCCACTCTGCCTCTTTTTCTTTTTTTTTACTCTTCCTCTTGCAGAAGTGATTTCTGCATCTGTATGTTTTGCAGTCCCTGTGACAAACCCAGGTAAGCAGAAAGCTTTCTCTGCTGCTCTGTCCAGGAGGAGATTCCATTACCTCTGTGGAAAGGTTTGATTTTCCTCTTAAGCCGGTTGTGCACTAATGTCCTGAAAGAGGTATTTCTCAGTGTTGAAATGATTTGGCTTCTGTGTCATAAACTAGGTTGTAGTGAGGTGGGGGTTGATCTCTTCTCCCAAGTCACAGGCAATAGGACAAGATGAAATGGCCTCAAGTTGCGCCAGGGGAGGTTTAGGATGGATATTAGGAAAAAATTCTTCACCAAGAGGGTTATCGAGCATTGGAATGGTCTGCTCAGGGAAGTGGTTGAGTCGCCATCACTGGAGGTCTTTAAAAGATGTAGTGCTGAGGGACATAGTTTAGTGGTAACTCGGCAGTATTAGGTTAACGGTTGGACTCGATGATCTTAAAGGTCTCTTCCAACCAAACTGATTCTATGATTGTGAAAGGCTTCTGCTGCGGCAGTGGACAGTAGATGGCAGTGCTGTCCTTTTGCAGTGCTTGAAAGGGACATTATCAGAAATTTTAAATCTCGTGTAACTAAATACCTGCTGATGAAAGATTTTAATAGGCTAAATATTGTTCCATCTAGAATTAGATTAGTTCTCTAAAGACTATTATCCATGTCAAAACTTGGGGGGGTCAGGATGTTATAGGTTTTTATTTATAAATAGATAATAAGTGCATATGTATTCTTTGGTTATCTGTTTTGTGACTCAGACATAAGAGCCTGATGCTAGTATAATGCCACTTAATGCTATTTTAAATGGAATGAGAAGTCACTGCAATATGTCCATTCTGAACTTTTTTCCTCGAGGGGAATTACTTTCTGCAGAAACAACTGTTGATCCATAATACACAGTTCATTGCTGTAAATCTCCCGCTTCCTCACATTGAAAGATCTTTGCATTCTGAGAACTCGATGACTCATAATTTATTGGTCTTTTGAGTCTTAAGTCAGGGTCAATTCCTCCTGGCTTTTCTAGTACTGGAGATTTCTTTCTGTTTATCCATGAACACACTTTGAATGGAAAGACTACTTGTTCACTTTTCTTTTCTTTTTTTTTTTGGTCCTAAAGAGTCATCTGATTGCAAAAATAACTGTTCTGTCTTATTTTTTTTTCTGGAATATTAATCCTCTAGAAGAAGATGAAATTGTATTTAATCTATATAATTAAGAAAAAGTTATTAGAATTGGCCCTTCTGATGGCATGTTAGCAGAAAGTTTCTCAGAATATTTAATCTCTCTAACAGTCTGAAATTATTTATCTTCTAAAGTTTTTATTAAAAGCCTTGTAAAGAACTTAAATCTGTATTCTTACAGGCATATATTTTCTCAAGTTTCATTAGAATCATAGACTGAAAGTTTCATTAGAATCATATAATATCTTGAGTTGGAAGGGGCCCATAAGGATGGGAGTCCAACTCCCTGCTCCTCACAGGACTACCTAAAACTAAACTATATGACTAAGAGCATCATACGGATGCTCCTTGAACTCTGACAGGCTTGGGGCTGTGACCACTTCCCTGGGGAGCCTGTTTCAGTGACTGACCACCCTCTCAGTAAAGAACCTTTTTCTAATGTCTAATCTAACTTCCCCTGATGCAGCCTTATTCCATTTCCCTGCGTCCCATCACTGGTCACCAGAGAGGGGAGACCAGCACCTCCCACTCTGCTGCCCCCCTTGAGGAAGTTGTAAACTGTCATAGGATCACAATTATATACTATATATAATATATATCATACTATATTAATATTTTTTTTTCAGAAACACTAAAGACTACTTGCCATAAACTTTTACAAATTGAATCATAAGAAGGCAACAAAGTTAAACAGGAGATCTCTTGAAGGGCAGTAGTTTAAAAAGCACCCCAGAAATTGTTGGAAGTGAGCTATGCAGGAAAAAAAACCCAGTAATCTTTGATTTATGTATTTTTGGAGTTGATGAAGCTTTGTCAATTTAAAGTTTGCAGTTTAGTCATATAGTACTTTTTTTTTTTTAAATTTTTAAGCTGTATTATGGGAAGCCATGTTTTGTTTCTTGGAGGCAGAAAAAAAAATAATTCGCTTTACTTTTAGTTTCTGCATAGCCAGACTTGCTCTTATGTTTGTAACATTTAGAAAAGTTCAATAGGGGGCCCTTCATGCTTTGATCTAGTGCTATAGTGCAGTTTAATGAGATAGGACTTTTCAATATTTCTGCAATATTGCAAATTCTGCCAGCTTGGTCTTAAATAAGGGAATGCAAGATTTACACCTTGGAAACCTTCTCTTATTTATGGGCACTCTTTCTGTTTGAAAAAGATAATTACAAAAACCTCCAGATCAATTTTTGTAAAGGAGCACCCTGATGGGTGCCATGACTGAAGTGTGACACGAGCCTCTTCCAATACGAGTGGCCTAACATTCCTTAGGAAGGCTAAGCTCATTGAATATTCTCTTTTTTCCACCCTTTTCCTTTCTCTTCATGCACTTAGCTTGAGTTGCGCCAAGTCTGAGATTTCTTGACTGAGGACTTAAGAAAATTGCATAGAGTTCTCAGATTAAATTTTTTATGTGTATGACTTCATGATGGCATTAGCATGTGCTTTGATCCATGTGTGAATGGCACTGGGTTGACTCTTATATCCAGATGGTGTTACAGGGAACAAACAGTTGTGTTTTAGGCTTTCTCAATAGACTGTCTAAACGGGTCTTGCATCAAACAGATCCAGCCACCCATCAAATTAGTGTTTGTCAGATTTATGGTAGTGGTTCACCAAAGCCTTCCTGTCACTGACATTAAGATTTATGTCTTCAAAGTTATTTTGTCTTCCTCCGAGTGTAAAGTCTGATTGTGTGTATGTGTGCAATTATCTATATATAGATGTATATTTGCATATATAAACTTTTAACTAAAGGGAAGAAAGCAACTGAAGAGAAGCAATTGCTATTGGAAGAGGCAGAATTTTTAAAATATTTTTTTTAGGAGGCTGATTCCTATAGCTGGATTGATGAAGGAAGCTTTCCCTTGTCCCTCCATCCCCTCCCTTCAAATAATAATACAGATGTCCTGTTCTGGTCAGTGTCTCCCATATGCCCTTTTTGGAAAGAAAAACTCATGTGGATTACTACAGCTAGAGTTTGCGCTTTCATGTTACATTGGAGTAATATGAGATGCTCCCTGTACGCAGTGGGAATAACCTTTTGATAGGCAGCACATCCATTCTCAGTGGAAATGGTTTTCCAAATCTGGCCAGGGCTCCTTTGATCATGCCACCTCAAATGGAGGGGTCATAGCTATGCAACGTAAGAACCACTGATGGTTGACCAGGGGAGAGATTATTTTGAGGAGAGCATACTTAAAAAAAGCAAATGTGGTAGGGTTTTGAGGGTGGGTGGGGGTGATCCTGTTTTTTGGGCATCAGTAACTTGTGTTGCAATGGGAATGCTAAGCAGGAGTGTTGGGGAAACTTTAAGCTGGATATGCTGATACATTTGACAATGGAAACAAGAGGTGGTGTAAATTTCAAATAGTTGAATTGCAGTGGTGAGCTTTGGGTTTGAATATGCCAGAGCATGTTTTGAAAATGTTTCCTTGTTATAAGGATATTTCAAGAAAAGTAAAGGGAGTAATGGGATGATGAAAGGATCGGATGTTATAGTAAACTATATTTGGAGAATGCTGCCACTTAATGAAGAAACATTTTTACAAAATACTTGAATTAATTTGCAAGTCTGTGTGTTATGTGCTTTGGAAAGTCTCTCCCCTATCTGCTAGGAATTAGAATAATTATTACTGAAAATGAATAAGAACAAGAATTGGATCAAATATAAAGCCATTTTATAGACAGTTTTATTCTCTGTTCTTGCTATTTTTCCTGTTTGAAGGAGCTTTGTGACATTGGAAGAAAGTAAATATGTCTGGTAAATATGTAAATAATATTTACATTTTAATTGACAAGAATCAGCTCCATGAAGTCGGAAATGGTTCTCTAGCAGGCAGTTCATTGTCCCCACAAAATACACGTGTGCTCCCTGTTTGTTGTTTTGGGGACTTGCAACCTCTCTGCTATGCAGCAGCAGTGTACCACTGAATCTTGGAAAAATCAGCTAGTCTATGGTCAGACATTGTGATGACATAATCTTTGTTTGAGTGGATTTCTGTGATTTATGTGTTCTAAATATTGTTGTTACACAGCTGTCACAGGTGGAGTGCGGCAGATAGCGGGACATCGTGGTGTCCTTGTTCATGCATGGCTTGTATGCAAGCAGCTTTTGTGATGGCCGTGGATAACTCACTTAGAGATTTAATGGGGATCAGGGAGGGCTCACCCCGCTCTGTGGTGTCAGCTCCTCCCGTCCAATAAGCTACTTGGCTGGTGATAGAATGGGGTGTATCTGCCGGGTTGGGTCCTAAATTTAAGAGAATTCCTTGACCCTAGTAACTGCTGGCTTCATCCTGGCTTAACATCATTCAGTTGCTGCCACTTAAACATACTTGCCACAAGTATTCAGTTTCACTGGGATTTCTACTATATTTCTCTTGCAAATTTGTCGGCTCTCAGGGGCTGGTTTGTGTATTATGCTGCGGATTGCCACCCTGAGGTCCCATAGTTATTTCTGTTTTAACAATGGGTCTGGCTTCATATTCAGGAGGATCTGTGGGGAACAAAGCAACATTGTCTTCTGACTCGCTATCATCTGGACCACCCCAAATGTCTCCATCCCAATCTTCAAGGGATACTATCAGTTTCCTAATCTGTACAATGTCAGGGGGGTGGGGAGCCTGTATAAGAATCATTTTGACCTTTTCTCCTTTTCTTCCTGCAATTTTTTTTGCAGCTGTTCAAATTTTAAAGATGGCAGTAACTCAATTGCCTTCCTGCTCTCTATTCCCTTCTCTAGGTCCTGCTCTCTCCTTTTTCTGTCTTGATACATGGCTTCTAAACAAGTGCCTAACATCTTAAAGATAACTTCCTTATCTTTTCCATCCTTTGTGCAGCCCCTAGTTGCTTTTAAGTGCTCTTCAACAACTTTCCAATTGTACCAATTATCACAAGCCCATTTAGGGCTCGAGTTCACTCCATGCCTCCGTAAATTATCAGTGATAACGCTTGACATCCTGCCGACTATGACAGGTGTTTTAGGCAGAGTGATTGACTTCTCACATAAGAGAGTAGTAGTGAAATATTTATTAAGGTGAAACAGTGATTTAACAAAATTAGTAGTAAATGCGACAGTGTTTTACGAGAGTCAATGGCAAGGTACACTTGATCATTTACTGCATAGAGGACAGTCAGACACGCTGTCAGGGAGACTCTCCTGTTGAGTCACGAGGTTGAGAAAGGACCCCCTTGCTTTCTAAACTCCTTCTCAGAGAGGAGTCTGGGTGCGGCTGGATCCAATCCTAGTCCCAGACTTGGTCAGTGGTTTATGTCTAAAGGATTATATATACACAATCAACCCTTTATATTACTTAGATAAGACTTCAAAGTTTAGCATGCTATTAGTCACCAAGAATCTGTTGCAGCAAGGAATCTCTCAACCTCGAGGAGCAGAATCTTAAGTGAGCGTCCTCACTCAAGGGGAGACCCTGGCGTGCAGACCGCTGCCATATAGGAGAGCTCCAAGGGCTCTTGGGCTGTAGAGTAAGATAATTGACCTATAGTCATATTCTCATGGGAATAAAATATCTAGGTCCCCACTCCAGACAGTGTTTTGGCTATGTTGCCAGCCATCCACCAAAGTCCAGGTGCAACTTATCACAACTCCCACTGATGGTTATGGCTTGAGCAGGAGCCGTGGGGGTGGGGGAAGAGGGGGAAAAACAGGGAGAGCATACGGCCATAACAGCTTTCCCTCTGTGCAAGTTCTTTAGTGAAAAGAATATAAGATATCAGAGAAAGTAGCTTTTGTTGTTAAATCCAGTTGGCAGCCAGTCGTGAGTGGTGTTCCCCAGGATTCAATGTTGGGGACAGTTCTCTTTAATATCTTTATCAACAACCTGGATGAGGGGATCGAGTGCACCTTCAGTAAGTTTGCAGATGACACCAAGTTAGCTGCGAGTGTTGATCTGCTTGAGGGTAGGATGATGCTACAGAGGGATCTGGAGAGGCTGGATCGATGGGCCGAGGCCAATGGGATGAGCTTCAATAAGGCCAAGTGCTGGGTCCTGCACTTGGGTCACAACAATCCCATGCAGCGCTACAGGCTTGGGGCAGAGTGGCTGGAGAGCTGCCTGGCAGAAAAGGACCTGGGCATGTTGGTTGACTGTCGTCTGAACACGAGCCAGCAGTGTGCCCAGGAAGGCCAACAGCATCCTGGCCTGTATCAGGAACAGTGTGGCCAGCAGGACTAGGGAAGTGATAGTCACTCAGCACTGGTGAGGCCCCACCTTGAGTGCTGTGTCCAGTTTTGGGCCCCTCACGACAAGAAGGACATTGAGGTGCTGGAGCGAGTCCAGAGAAGGGCAATGAAGCTGGTGAGGGGTCTGGAGAACAAGCTGTGTGAGGAGTGGCTGAGGGAGCTGGTGTTGTTTAGCCTGGAGAAAAGGAGTCTGAGGGGAGACCTTGTTGCTTTCTACAACTACCTGAAAGGAGGTTGTAGCGAGGTGGGGGTCTGTTGTGGTTTTAGCCAGTCAGAATGACAG
>QJSC01015528.1:0-10656 GCA_003697955.1 Calidris pygmaea | reverse complement strand
TAGAAGAGAACACCACCTGTGCTCCTGACCCCTTGACCAGTCGTCCCAGAGTTCTGAAATCCCTTTTCATTGCCTTGAGGCTTCTGGTAGTCACCTCATCGTTGCCCACTTGAAATATCAGAAGAGGGTAATAATCTGATGGCTGAACCAGGGAGTGGATTTTTCTTTGTATATCCTTGGTCCTGGCTCCAGGGAGGCATGTAACTTCCCTGTGGGACGGGTCTGGCCTACAGATTGGGCCCTCTGTTCCACTGAGAAGGGAGTCACCTGGAACTGGTGGATGAAGTTGCTAAGCCCCTCTCCATCATATTTGAGAAGTCGTTGCAGTCCAGTGAAGTTCATGCTGACTTGAAAAGTGGAAACATAACCCCCATTTTCAAAAAGGGGAAAAAAGCAAGACCTGTGGAACTACAGGCCAGTCAGTCTCACCTCTGTGCCCGGCAAGGTCATGGAGCAGATCCTCCTGGAAACTCTAATAAGACACATGGAAAATAAGGAGGTGATTGGTGACAGCCATCATGGCTTCACTAAAGGCAAATCATTTGTGACAAATTTGGTGGCCTTCTACGATGTTGCTACAGCATTGGTAGATAAGGGGAGAGCAACACATGTCATCTACCTGGATTTGTGCAAAGCATTTGACACCATCCCACACAACATCCTTGTCTCCAATTTAGAGACACATGGATTTGATGGATGGACCACTCGGTGCATCAGGAACTGGCTGGATGGTCGCACACAAAGAGTTGCAGTCAATGGCTTGGTGCCCAAGTGGAGACCAGTGACGAGTAGCTTTCCTCAGGGGTCAGTACTGGGACCAGTGCTGTTCAACATCTTTGTCAGAGACATGGACAGCGGGACTGAGTGCACCCTCAGCAAGTTTGCCGATGACACCAAGCTGTGTGGCGCGGTTGACACACTGGAGGGAAGGGATGCCATCCAGAGGGACCTGGACAGGCTTGAGAGGTGACCCTGTGCAAACCTCATGAAGTTCAACAAGGCCAAGTGCAAGGTCCTACACGTGGGTCAGGGCAATCCTAAGCAGAAATACAGGCTGGGTGGAGAATGGATTGATGATTTTCCTCCCTGAGGAGAAGGACTTGGGGGCGTTGGTTGATGAGAAACAACGTGAGCTGGCAATGTGCACTCACAGTTCGGAAAGCCAACCGTATCCTGGGCTGCATCAAAAGAAGCGTGGTCAGCAGGTCGAGGGAGGTGATTCTGCCCCTCTGCTCCGCTCTGGTGAGACCCCACCTGGAGTACTGCATCCAGCTCTGGGGTCCCCAACATAAGAAGGAAATGGACCTGTTGGAGCGAGTCCCGAGGAGGGTCACAAAGATGATCAGAGGGCTGGAGCACCTCTTCTATGAAGAGAGGCTGAGAGAGCTGGGGTTTATTCAGTCTGGAGAAGAGAAGGCTCTGGGGAGACCTTATAGCAGCCTTCCAGTACCTAAAGGTGGCCTACAGAAAGATGGGAAGGGACTCTTTATCAGGGAGTGGAGTGATAGGACGAGGGGTAATGGTTTTAAACTGAAAGATGGGAGATTTAGATTAGATATTAGTAAGAAATGCTTTACTGTGAGCCTGGGTCAAATGCCTAGGCCTTGCTCCTCCTCGTCCCTGCACCTGGCAAGGCTTGAAAACACTGAGACCTTGAATCTGACATAGTGTAGCTGGCTATAAAGTAAATATTTTCATGAATTCAGACACTAGAGTCTTCAAAAAGTGGTGTTTTCCCCAGCATTAGAAGATAATTTAGTCCTGTGTCACTCAACCCAGGACACTCAGCAATTATTGTCACAGACAAAACAGAATTGTCTTGGAAAAAATGATTTAATTTATTGCCAATCTAAATCAGAGTAGGATAATGAAAAATAAGAAACCTAAAAACACCTTCCCCCAACCCTCCCTTCTTCCTGTGCTCAACTTCACACCTGACTTCTCTACTTCCTCCCCCCGAGAGGCGCAGGGGGTTGAGAATGGTGGTTTCAGTCAGTTCATCACAGGTTGTCTCTGCCACTCCTTCTTCCTCATGCTCTTCCCATGCTTCAGCATGGGGTCCCACCCATGGGAGACAGTCTTTCATAAACTGCTCCAATAAGGGTCCTTTCCATGGCGTGTAGCTATACAGGAACAGACTGCTCCAGCATTGGTCCCCCGCAAGGCCACAGTTCCTGCCAGAAAACCTGCCCCAGTGTGGGCTCCTCTTCATGGGGGGTGCAGATCCTGCCAGGAGCCTGCTCCAGCGCAGGCTCTCCATGGGGTCATAGCTTCCCTCAGGGCACATCCACCTGCTCTAGTGTGGGGTCCTCCACGGGCTGCAGCATGTATATCTGCTCCACCGTGGACCTCCATGGGCTGCAGGGGGACAACCTGTGTCACCGTGGGAAATCTCTGCTCTGGTGCCTGAGGCACCTCCTCCCCTTCCTTCTTCACTGACCGTGGTGTCTACATAGTTGTTTCTCTCAGATATTCTCACTCCTTTCTCCCGGCTGCTGTTGCACACCATTTTTTACCCTTTTTTAAATGTTATTACAAAGGTGCCACCAGCTTCGCTGACTGGTTCAGCTTTGGCCAGCAGCAGATCCGGCTTGGAGCTGGCTGGAATCGGCTCCATCCAACATGGGGGAAGCTTCTGGCATCTTCTCACAGAAGCCACCCCTGTAGCCCCTCCTCGCTACCAAAACCTTGCCACACAAATCCAATCACAGAATCACAGGGATTGGAAGGGACCTTTGGAGATCATCTATACCAACTCCCCTGCAAAAGCAGGTTCACCTAGAGCAGGCTGGACAGGAATGCATCCAGGTGGGTTTTGAATATCTCCAGAAAAGGAGACTCCACCACCTCTCTGGGCAGCTTGTTCCGGTGCTCTGTCACACTCAAAGTAAATAAGTTTTTCCTCATGTTGAGATGGAATTTCCTGTGTTCTAGCTTGTCACCGGGCACAACTGAGTAGAGTCTCACCTCCTCCTCTTGACACCTGCTCTTTAGATATTTATAAGCATTGATGAGATCCCCTTTCAGTCTTCTCTTCTCCAGGCTAAACAGACCCAGGTCTCTCGGCCTTTCCTCCTAAGAGAGGTGCTCCATTCCCTTGATCATCTTCATAGCCTTCTGCTGGACTCTTTCCAGTAGTTCCCGGTCCTTCTTGAGCTGGAGGGCCCAGAACTGGAGACAGTACTCCAGATGTGGCCTCACCAGGGCAGAGTAGAGGGGAAGGATAACTTCCCTCAACCTGCTGGCCATGCTCTTTTTAATGCACCCCAGGAGACCATTGGCCTTCTTGGCTGCGAGGGCACATTGTTGCCTCATGGCCAACTTGTTGTCCACTAGGACTCCCAGGTCCCTCTCTGCAGAGCTGCTCTCCAGCAGGTCAGCCCCCCTAACCTGTCCTGGTGCATGGGGTTATAAGATTCATGGGGTCCCTAGGTGCAGGACCCTATGCTTGCCCTTGTAGAATTTCATTAGGTTCCTCTCTAGCCTGTCCAGGTCTCGTTGAATGGCAGCACAGCCTTCTGGTGTGTCAGCCGTTCCTTCCATTTTTGTACCATCAGCAAACTTGCTGAGGGTGCACTCTGTCCCCTCATCCAGGTCGTTGATGAATATGTTGAACAAGACCGGACCCAGTACTGACCTCTAGGGAACATTGCTAGTTACAGGCCTCCAACTGGACTCTGCACTGCTAATCACAGCTCTCTGAGCTCTGTCAATATAAGACAACTGTTGGGATCACCCTGTCACTCCAGAAATCCAGATGGGTTCTGTGCCCTTATACCCTGGTGTCATTAGAGTATACTATGCACCAGTGTCCACCAAAGCCTTGTATTCATTTGGGTCTGATGTGCTAGGCCACTGAATCCACATAGTGGAGTAAACCCGATTCTCTGTTTCCTCTTCCCGGCCAGAGTCAGGGCCTCTCTATTCCCAGTCAGAGCATTCCTTACCTCGCTCCTGTCATTGCAAACCAGAGGTCAATTCATCAGGAACAGAAGTAGGATCAGCCTTTCTACTCTGTCTGGGGAATTGCTCAATATCAACTGGAGCAGTCATCTTCCTGAATGGACTCTTTTTGGATGCTGTTTTTTTTTTCACAGTTCACATGTGTGAGCTTCTAGGTTTGACATAGGTGCACTGTCCCAATTCCTCATGTCCTCCATGTGGTCATGCAGATAGAACCACAGGGTGGCCCACAGTTCCCTTTCCCTCGAGCAGGAAAATGTCTGATTCCATACGGCATTCTTGAAAGCTGAGGCACCACCCTGTAAGGACAAGGAGGAAAACATTCACTTTGAATTGTTTGACCTGTTGGGACAGTTTTTCCATAGCTGAGATGTAGGCCCATAGTGTTGGGGAGGATGAGAGTTTCTCTTTGAATCGCCAGAGCTAGCAGGCCAGTTTATCCACAGTTGATGCCTCAATGTCTGTCCAGTCCATTATCATAGAATGGTCCAGGCCGGAAGGGACCTCCAAAGGTCATCTAGTCCGACCTCCCCACAGTCAGCAGGGACACCCCCAACTAGACCAGGTTGCACAGGGCCTCGTCGAGCCTCACCTTGAATATCTCCAGGGTTGGGGCCTCAACCACCTCCCTGGGCAACCTGTTCCAGTGCTCCACCACCCTCACAGTAAAGAACTTTCTCCTAATCTCCAATCTAAATCTGCTCTTCTCCAACTTAAAGCCATTTCCCCTCATCCTGTCACTGCAGGCCTTTGTAAACAGGCTCTCCCCAGCCTTCCTGTAGGCCCCTCTCAGGTACTGGAAGGCTGCTATTAGGTCTCCCCAGAGCCGCCTCTTCTCCAGGCTGAACAACCCCAGCTCCCTCAGCCTGTCCTCGTAGTAGAGGTGCTCCAACCCCCTGATCATTTTAGTGGCCCTCCTCTGGACCCGCTCTATCAGGTCCATGTCCTTCCTATATTGAGGGCTCCAGACCTGCACATGGTACTCCAGGTGAGGTCTCACCAGAGCAAAGCGGAAGAATCACCTCTCTGGACCTGCTAGCAATGCATCTTTTGATGCAGCCCAGGATGTGATTGGCCTTCTGGGCTGCAAGTGCCCACTGCCTGCTCATGTCCAGCTTCTCGTCCATCAGCACCCCCAAGTCCTTTTCCTCAGGGCTGCTTTCTAATACCTCACCCCCTAGTTTGTACTGATGGTGAGGATTGTTCCGGCCCAGGTGCACAACCCTGCACTTGCTTTTGTTGAACCTCATGAGGTTCACCTGGGCCCACCTCTCCAGCCTGTCCAGGTCCCTCTGAATGACATCCTGTCCCTCTGGTGTATCGACAACACCACGCAGCTTGGTGTCATCTGCAAACTTGCTGATGGTGCTCTCAATCCCTCTATGTCATTGATAAAAATGTTAAACAGTACATCAGGGTGCTGGCATACAATGTCAGTGTGTTCCAGTACAAACTTCCACCACATGGACCATATGCACTAAATTTCATCCAGATCTTTGGAGGCCTGGTTGTTGTCCAGGTTACTGTAGATCACCTCTACTACCACTGATCCCCCAGATACTGGGCACCTCCCTTAGTGGTTGTCTACTTGCCTTGGTAGTTTACAACATCTTCCTTTGAGGAGTTACCTTGCCTTCACGCTTGAAAGGCACCTTCAGAAGCTGCAGATTATTGCTCCTCTTATGATCCCTTTTCTGATTCCCCAGTCCCTAGCTAGGGATCCCAGCTGCTTGACATCCCTACCCTCTAATTCCTGATTATGGGCCCCAGTATCCCAGCATCAGAACCAGCAGATGATAATTCACTCGCCTGATTGGTGGCCATAATCTTTTTCACAGCTCACTCAGGGATAGGGACTGGGTGGTTTCTACCTCTTTTATGATTTCTGTCTCTTCCCCCTCCTGTTCTTGTGACTGTTTTGTTGCAGAACAGGCTTCCTCTTCTGATTCTTCCTCATGCTCCCTCTCAGGAAAAGCTTCTTCCTCCCTTACTAACTGGGTCAACCTCTGCAGCTATTGTTTCTTCTTGAGTACAGGAATGACTGTTATAATCAAGGGTTGGGTCTCTGATTTAGCCACATCCCCCTTAAGTGTGCTGGACAGAGTCTCAGTAGGTGTAGGCCAGACCCCAACACAGTGTGAGAAATTATGTCTCTTTGGTATAGACAAGGCATCCTTTCTTCAAGTGGTCTGCCACTTCAACAGGATTCTGCACGTGTTTGGGTGTGAAGTCTCAGACTATTGGAGGTGAAAACCATTCTAGGCATTTACCCAAATTCTCCCCCACACTTTGCTGCCCATGATTCAACTGCCTCGGGGCACATCTACATGTGGTGTTCCCAACCTCAGGGCACATCCCTGTGTGGTGGTGGTTAACCTCAGGAAAAGCCAAAATCAGATTCATGGTGCACGCCAATACGAGCATTTTGGGATATTCAAGAAAATGAAGGGCCATTGCAACAAGGCAGGACACATCTACCCTAGAGGAGAAGAGGGGAGAGGTGCCATTCTTCATTTGCCCCACAAAGTGTCTCCCAGAGGAGAAAAGGAAAAAGGTGTAATTGTTATTTGTCTACACAAAATGCCTCCTGGAGTACTGGGACAGCAGCAGTGCAGGTCCTAAATAAATACCAGATTAGGCTGAAGGCCAGTCAGTGCTTTTATCGTAGCTCTCCCAGGAAAAACAGTAAAAAACAAGTGATGAACCACACAGCAAACAGCAAAAGGTGAAAGCAGCCATTAACAGCCACTGGAGTGTGATGTATAGCAAGAGAGGGAACAATCAATGAAGCAGATGAGGGAACAAATAAATCAGTACTGAGAACAAACAAGTCAATACTGTGACCAGCAACAGCAAGTAACAGCCTGCCAGCTATAATGGCTATGAATTCAATCTAACACACTCCAATCAAATCTGTTGTTAACTTGAACCCCTCAAGCCCCACATCGGGTGACGAAAAGGACTGTTGTGGGTTGACCCTGACCAGCAACTAAGCACCCACACAGCTGCTCACTTGCTCACTCCCTACCACAGCAGGATGGGGAGAAAATCAGAAGAACACTAGCGAGAAAAACTCATGGATTGAAATAAAGGCAGTTGAGTAAGTGAAGAGGGGGGAAAATGGAGGGGAAGCAAGTGATGCAAAGTCAATTGCCAGTCTCTGAGCAACAGCAACTTTGGAAAGACTTCTTCCCCCCCCCCCCCCCGATTTTATTGCTGAGCTTGACATTATATGGCATGGAATGCCCATTTGGTCATTGGGATCAGCTATCCTGGCTGTGTCCCCTCCCAACTTCTTGCCCACCCCCAGCCTACTCACTTTGTGGGGGCAGAGTGAGAAACAGAAGGCCTTGACATTGTGTAATCACTGTTCAGCAATAGCTAAAACACTGGTGTGTTGTCTACACTGTTTTGGTCACAGATCTAAACCACAGCTCCATAGGGGCTGCTATGAACAAAATTAACTCCATCCCAGCCATATCCAGTACACCTGGAGTCTTGCACAGATCAAGATTTCATCACTGTTAGGTTTCTACATTTGTCTTGATTTGTCATCTTGATCTGTGATTCTGTAACTGTAATGCAGACCAACCCATTAATAAGTTTCTCTACTTTTTTTGTTATACTATTATTTGAAGAAAAGGTTATCCATGTTTTTAAAACAAAGTATTTTAAAGCAAAATTCTATTCTTTCTTTTTTAGTAAGTGATTATTTTTCTGTCACTGTGAAGAGAGAAATTTGTTAGAATTCTTACTAGGGCAGTGAAATACAAATAATTTCTAATTTTAAATGTTAAGATACTTTATCCATAGATCTTATGGTGATGATTAAATTTAATAAAATGAATAGGAATAAAAAGTGATGTTTCTTGTATAGATTTTAAAGTTAAAACCATTCCTGAATGCATTCAGATACTTGAAAGTTCATTCCTAGTCATGCAAAAGCACAAGTAATCAAATGACATTAACTAATGTAAAAATAGACATAGCATTCACATAATGCAGAGCACTGAGATGTTTTCTTATTTTATTTAAAAATAAATTATTTGTATATACAATTATTATGATTAAGATTATTATTTTTTATTATTTAAGGTTTTTCTTATTATGTAGTTTAGAACCATTTGTCTTCTATTATATTAAACTGTTTGACTTTTCAGTCACAGAATCATAGAATCATATAATGGTTTGGGTTGAAAGGAACCTTTAAAGGCCATCTAGTCTAGCCTCCTGCAATGAGCAGGGACATCTTCAACTAGGTCAGGTTGCTCAGAGCCCTGTCCAACCTGACCTTGAATGTTTCCATAGATGGGGCATCTACCACCTCTCTGGGAACCTGGGCCAGTGTTTCACCACCCTCATCATATAAAATATCTTCCTTATATCTAGTCTGAGTCTACCCTCTTAGTTTAAAACCATTACCTCTTGTCCTATCCCAACAAGCCCTGCTAAAAAGTCTGTCCCCATCTTTCCTATAAGCCCCCCTTAAGTATTGAAAGGCCACCGGAGGTCTCCCCGGAGCCTTCTCTTCTCTAGACTGAACATCCCAACTCTTTCAGCCTGCCATCATAGACATGTTGCATCCCTCTGATCATTTTTGTGACCCTCTTCTGGACCCTATTCATCAGGCCCACGTCTTTCTTGTACTCTAGAGCTGGATGCAGTACTCACGAGAGCAGAGTAGAGGGGGAGAATCACTTCCTTTGACTTCCTGATCACGCAAATCTGAGGTCTGTTGTAAGATACCCAGTAATATGAACATTTTCTTGACGTTTTTTGACTTCCCCTTATCATCTTCATCTAAGTAAAGCTCAGCATTATTCCTAGTGTTATGCTTTGTTATTTTGTGTTTACATAGCAAAAATTATCATTTGTCTTTATTCAGTGATTTACTGACTTAAGGCTCATTTCAGATTCATTATTCAACAAACTAAATTAGGTTCTTAGTGTTTTGATTGCTGTTGATCAAACTTACCAGTATTGATTCCTGGTACTTCTTTGACTGTATATCTCTACTATTGTACATTTGTCTCTGGACTCTAAACCCTTTGGGGCAGGACATACGTTCTTTTTTTCTGCTTGTACAGTGTGTGGTGCAAAATGGTTGATGGATCTCCTCAAGTCCCCTGTAATATAAATAATGAATAAGCAGAGACAAGAATGTTCTGATGTTTAAATCTCTGGACTCAAATTTGGGAGATATGGACTGCATTGTTGTCCTTTTGAGAACTTCATCATTGATACTGGACAAATCATGTAATCTTTATTTGTTTTTCTTCTGAAGAAACAATTACTGCTTTTAGTTTTATATATATATACACACTCAGTTTCTCTCAAGACCTTTATGAAATAAATTATTGGTTTAACAGAAAGAAACTCAGTTTGGGGAAAATGTAAGTCATTCTTGAAGACAAAAATGATAGATGTGTTATGTCAGTCATGCATCACCACACCAATGTATAGTTATTTCCAGTAATATATTGTTATTATCTTTCTAATACTTAAGAATTTCCTCATCCAAGAGAGAAGGGGAATGAATTATCTGTCTGCTTCATGTTTTGCTGAGGCTTCTGTGTGTGTATCTTTCAGATGTTATTGGCCTTTTTTTCTGATGCTTTGCTCTACAAATAAATATCTAATTTATAGTTTACGATTTGTAACTCCACTAAGTGTTGGTATTTAGGATGCTTTTTCCACAACTTATTATCCTGCATGCTTTAAAAAATCATTCTGTTCTTTGTAATTATATTTTTTTCTGTGTTTCAGAAATTTCTAGATTATATTGTGCTTCTATTACAATTTACAAGTGTATTCTTTGGCATTTGCAGATTTTTTAAAAGTTTATTTCCATTTTCAGATTATAAAAATGTTAAATAAGGCTTGTTATAATGAAGATCCTTGCAGTGTCCACTAGATTCACAAAGACTTTCCTCTTTTAGTACAGCACTGTAAATGTTATTCAGGTAAAATGATCAGGATTTTTTTTTTTTTTTTAACTGTGCATTCATTGTTTAAGCTCTCCGTCATAGAAAAAAACCCTATTTTATCAGTTCAGTTTTATTTCTGTCCTATTATTATTGGACTAATTATTTTCTGCCCACTTTTAAAGTCAAATGATGTCAATTTATTATCAAACTGATAGAGGGATATATCACATTGCATTCACTTATTGTTTCACAAATTCATAATGCATCCTGTGCTTGACAGTATAACTTACATGGAGTACACATATCCTGTAAAGTTTGTTTTTTAACATTCCATTTACTAACCACAGAATGGTTGCAGCGGGAAGTGTCAATATACCTATAAAAGACTTGCATCAGAAATACCTATAAAATCCCAGACAAACCAAAGAAGCAGTATGTAGTTTTTACGAACCCTGTAAATTCTTTGGAATGTGTAGGTACAGAAAATATTCAGAGGCTGTGCATAGGCAAATTTCCCAAATCATAGTAACTGAAAATAATCAAAGACATTCAGGATTTTATACCTTCAAAACACTCTGCAAATATAAATCTCTCTCAAATCTCTGTAAGGCAAGTAGAAGTCTAACATTTGAGATAAAAATGAAATAATTTGCTAAAAAACTGCATAGAATGTTGGTTTCAGAAAATTATGCAAGTTTACTGAAATGTTTTTCTATGCCTGGGCTTGTACTGTGTAAAAATCTAATATTATATCCAAATTAGTGTC
>QJSC01015527.1:0-10653 GCA_003697955.1 Calidris pygmaea | reverse complement strand
AGCGCTGCAGGGGGTTGGTGGGACCCAAGGGCAGGACCCGGCACTTGGCCCTGTTGAACCTCACACCATTGGCCTCGGCCCATCGATCCAGCCTGTCCAAATCCCTCTGCAAAGCCTTTCTGCCCTCCAGCAGGTCAACACTCCCACCCAACTTGGTGTCATCTGCAAACTGACTGAGGGTGCACTCGATCCCCTCATCCAGATCATTGATGAAGATGTTAAAGAGAACCAGCCCCAGTACCCAGCCCTAGGGGACACGAACCGTGACCGGCCGCCAACTGGATTTGACTCCATTCCCCACCACTCTCTGGGCCCGGCCTCCAGCCAGTTTTTAACCCAGTGGAGAGTCCTCCCATCCAGGCCATGGACAGCCAGTTTCTCCAGGAGGATACTGTGGGTGATTGTATCAAAGGCCTTGCTAAAGTCCAGGTAAACAATGTCCACAGCCTTTCTCTCATTCACCAAGCGGGTCACTTTGTTGTAGAAGGAGATCATGTTTGTCAAGCAGGACCTGTCCCTCATGAACCCGTGCTTGTTGGGCCTGATCGCCCTGGTGTCCTTCATGCGCTACATAATGGCACTCAGGATGATCTGTTCCATGACCCTCCCGGGCACCGAGGTCAGACTGACAGGCCTGGAGTTCCTCCTTCTTGTGGATGGGCTTGGCCATTTTGCCTCACATTTGCTTGACGCCGGTCAGCTGGGACCTCCCCAGTTTGCCAGGACCACTGGCAAATGATGGGAAGTGGCTCAGTGAACACTTCCACCAGCTCCCTCAGTACCCTCGGGAGGATCCCATCTGGCCCCATAGACTTGTTTATATCCAGGTGCTGGAGCAGGTCTCTCACCACCTCCCTTTGGATCACAGGGCTTCATTCTGCTCCCTGCCCTGATCTGCTGGCTCAGGGGTCTGGGTACTCAGGGGACACACTACTCTGCTATTAAAGACAGAGGCAAAGAAGGCATTCAGCACCTCAGCCTTCTCCTCATCCTTTGTCACTATGTTACCTCCTGCATCTGATAGAAGATGGAGATTCTCCCAAGTCCTCCTCTCTTGTTACTAATATATTTATAGAAATTCTTTTTATTGTTTTTAACATCCAAGGCCAGGTTAAGTTCTAGTTGAGCTTTGGCCTTTCTAATCTTTTCCCTACATAGCCTTGCAACACCTTTGTGATCTTCCTGAGTGGCCTGCCCCTTTTTCGAAAGGCCATAAACTCTCCTTTTTTCCCTGAGCTGTGACCCTATCTCTTTGTTCAGTCAGGCTGGGCTTTTCCCCCGATGGCTCGCTTTTACTGTGCAGAGGGACGGCCTGCGCCTGCGCTTTTAAGACTTCTCCCTTGAAAAACATCCAGCCTTCCTGGACTCCTTTTCTCTTCAGGGCTGCCTCCCAAGGGACTCTGTTAAGCAGACTCTTGAAAAGACCAAAGTCTGCCCTCCAGAATTCCATGATGGCAGTCCTGCCAGCTCTCCTCCTTGCTTCCCTAAGAATTGAGAATTCTATAATTTCATGGTCACTGTGCCCAAGACGGCCTCCAGCCGTCACATCCCCCACAAGTCCTTCTCTATTTACAAACACCAGATCTAGCAGTGCTCCCTCCCTAGTCGGCTCCCTCACCAGCTGTGTCAGTAAGACAAAGCCATCAATCAGGTCTGTTTTGATCCTCATCCCTAGGTGGTGGTGACATTAGCTACATCTCAGGCTAGTGAGATGTGCTTCTTCCACCAGCTGGATCCCACCTCTGTTCTGTGCCAGTCCACACTCCTATCTCCTGTCCAGGTCCCTCTGGATGGCATCTCTTCCCTCTAGCATGTCGACTGCACCACACAACTTGGTATTTTGCAGATATTTCTTTTGCAGCCAAATGTCCTGCTCATCTGCAGCCCCTCAGTGTGGGCTCTCTCCAGCTGGTCGGTGGGACATCCATCAATCCTTGTTGCCTCTGGGACTGCGGTGGGGACCGAGGTGTGAGGCATGGATAGCCCCAGGCAGGGGGAGGACTGGAGAGAAGCCAGTGGCAGGAGTGAGTGTGGGATTACAGCTGGGGCAAGCCACCACTGGCTTGCTGCACCCAGGGAGGGGGATCACTAACCAGCCCCCAGCCCCCACCCTGCAGTCCTACCCACACCTTGCACCCTCCGCAGTCCTCCCCAAGCTGCTGGGGGAGGCTGTGCCCTCAGATCCCTTCCACAGGGCCGTTTTTCTGCCAATTTAATCCTGCAGAGACAGTGAAGGCCAGGTTCGGTGAGCCAGGGAAAGACCCAGAGCTAAAAGCGGACCCGGGTGGAGTAACATAAACTAAATATCCTGATTCCTAACCCTGTGCCATCAGTGTAAAACTTCAGTGCCACAGTCACAACTCTCTCAAATCTGCAGATTGCCTGCTGTCCCACATCTAGGCCAGGTGCTTTGAGTTTTCCAGGCTCAGTTGAGGATTATCGCCCTTTGGCAGTCCCCTTTTTGGGTGCTCCCTCCCACAGATGGCTGCGCTGTATCATGGTCAGATTGCATTTCACTGCAGCCTTTGGAAGCTGTTACCCTGTCCCCAGGCTAACATATCTCCCATACTCACGTGCCAAGTGGAGAGAGACAGCTTAGTGGCCCAAGCCCAAAAACATTATGACTTACTAATTTAGCAACGCGTTTGATTCACCACTGGCAGTGCCAGCTGAAGAGCAAAATGAGGAAGTTGGATTCATCCTGGACTCCCATGTTTCAAAATAAACCAACCCATCTATAGCACCATGCAGTCGTGCTCAGAGCTACCATGAGCTCCTGGGCCAGACATTGAAGGAAATAATTGGCAATAGATAATGTTATACCTGTCCCGTCCTCTTCCACTCCCACTCCACCAAACACCCTGCTCTCTGGCTGGATTGCACAGAGGTTCTGCTCTACACCCACCACTCTTATATTTGATAGCTATTTGTGCTGTGCTTTATTTTCTTAGCTGGGCTATCCATGTTGTCAACAGTAGGTACACCATGCATTTAGAACCGATGAAGATTTTCCTTGATTTCTTTGTGTGATGAGGACACAAAGTCCTGGATTATTTCACTTAGGAAGCATTTCTGGCCTACAGCTGAGTGTGCTGCTTTCTACTGAAGCATGTACTTGTTACAATATGTTATAGAAATATTATAATACTTAAAAGGTAGATAGTGTCTTAAAATTTCAAAGCGCTGTATAACCACTAACTGAGGTTCATGGCATCACCTTTAAGCAGATAAGGAACTACCATTGAAAAGTAGCAGCCAACACTTATTACCCTAAGGTCTGAACCACGGTAGTTTTTTTTCCAGGTGTGGAATAATAAGCAGAATAATTGAGCTTGCTCAGATGCCACTGTACAGTAATAACTGGCAAATGTCAGCATTTAAATGGAAAATTCATATGGAAACCCCCCACCCCCATCCACTCTACCACCCACTGGCTAGCAGAAGTTGCACAACTGAAGTGGTACCATCGCAGGACTTGTCACATCTTCTTTTCACACCAGTTACGCAGCCCAGACACCGCTGGGAGTCCATGGGGTGCAGGTGGCTGAAAATCATGCCCTCCAGGAATCCCCCAAGAAAAGACAAGGCTACAAACCTGGTAGGCTGAGCAGGTTGTTGTCATGCTAAGAAGAACCAGTATTGCTGGTAGAAAGCAAGCACCTCGTGCTCAGACCTACCAAGGTTCTTTATCATTTCCTACAGCAGAGCAAGCTTCGAAGGGTCTCTGTGAGCCCCCTGCTTTGATCTAGAGCTAAAAAACCTTGAAATTGGGAATCTTAGGTACCAAAGTAGGTGCTGCATCACCACGGTAAGGCAAAGGAGAATCTCCAGGGCTTTTCAGACTTCTCTCTCTTTTTCTTCTTCACTGGAAGAACCATGCACCCTCAGAAACATGCTTGCAGCCAAGTTTATACACATATGGGTATTATTGCACTGTCTTCACGGTAATTTATACTAGGCCACTTACCACAGGATTTCAAACCTCTTAGGGCTCCCCACTGTTGACTTGAGCCAGAAACCTTCACATGTGAAAGCAGAAGTCATGGCAAAGAAACTAGTAGAAACTCTATTAGCAGCTCTGGGACCTGTGTTCATAGCAGTCATACCAAAACCCATGAACTCTCAGAAAACAAGAGCCCTGTTGGCAGGGTAAGAGGGTTGGCAAGTACCAAAACCGAAGAGTTTGCCTTGAAAATCTCCCTCAAGTATGTGCTCGATGCTTTACTCAAGCTGTTTTGCTGGCTCCTGGGTGCTCAGCTGGTCGGTGGCTGTTGTGCATGGTTTGCTGTGTGGGTACAGGAGAGAATTAGGGTAGGTGCTCTGCAGGGTTCTCCAGGAGTTAATATCACTTATACGATCACCCAGCATTGCCACAACATGTTTCCAAAGGACTGCCACGTGCTATTCCTATATCTCATTTATGTCAGAAATATTTAAATGTCTTGCCAGTTTGGACCTTCAGCTTTTAGAAGAAAGAAACCTGGCTGCCTTTGCAGAGATGTAAACAAACACCAAGCTGGAAGGGAGCAGACTGGACAGAGTGGATTTCCTGGGGGGTACAATTCTGCATGTTGCTGAATCCACCACCCACAGCATCCATTTACTCATCATGGTGAGCTTACCTACTATTTGACATTCACAGTGCTTTGAAGAATGGAGCCAGTGTTCATTACAGACAGCTACCCAGGAGGCCTAGTTGCAGAGTACATCACTGATTACATTAGAGGGGGGTGTAATAACCAATGCGCTGTGGATGCAAAGTGGAACTGGCACACATGTAGCATCTGCGTGATTTGTATCTCTGACTTAGAAACCTCTAGTTTATTATAGACAGGCCTCACATACACCACCTTTACACAGTCCAGTTGGGGACATCTTGTTACCTGCCCACTAAAAACTGATTTTATAATAGTAATTTTGATAAAATAATTTGCTTTTTCATAAATGGAGAATATGTGCTTTTTTCTTTGGTGGAAAGCCTACTTTTACTCCAGCTCACAGCCCAAATTGTGTTCTGCTAGGAAAACTTTGATCTCCCCAAAGAGCAAAGCACTCCTTGCTTTATTGCTTCGAAGCTGAAATGCTTTCTTTAGATTTCCTCTCTACAGCTCCCTGAAAGGAGGGTGTAGAGATGCAGGGTTGGTCTCTTCTCCCAAGGAACAGGCGATGGGACAAGAGGAAATGGCCTCAATTTGTGCCAGGGTTGGTTCAGATTGGATATTGGGAACAATTTTGACACAGAAAGGGTTATGAAGCCTTGGAACGGGCTGCCCAGGGAAGTGGTTGAGACACCATCCCTGGAGGGATTTAAAAGCCGGATTGACATAGTGCTTAGAGACATGGGTTAGTGATGTTTTTTTATCAGAGTTAGGTAGATGGTTGGACTAGATGACCTTAAAGGTCCCTTCCAACCCAGACAATTCTATGATTCTATGATTCTAATCTTGAAGACTTCCCAAAACTGACATTAAATAAACTCATGAAGCCAAAGGGATCATGTCATGGTTAACTTCTGAGGGAGAGACAATTAGAAAATGCTCAAGGAGAAAGGTCTGGCCTTTCTCTTCCTGCTCCATGCCACCATTCAGGGCTTTAAATGAAGAGTAATCCAAGCAAAAAAAAAGCACAAAACCTGCTTATGGCAGATGCTAGTGATTTGTTATGGTTGTTCCTGCAATGCAATCCCCAGTTTTGAGAATAAATGGCACCACTGTGATTCTGTAGTTACAACTTCACAAAACAACCCTTACCAGGCTGGGAAATGAGGCACAGATGGGCTGATGCTTGTGTTTTAAGGCTCTCAGCTCCAAATCTAACAGCTTATTGCTCCTTCCAAAGTCTGAAGTCCAAAACTGACTTCTGGGTTAAATTCAGGGAGTAAAAAGAAAAGTGTAAGAAGAGAGTTTTGTTTGTGTAAAACGAGCAGAAGTTTCAGAATCTGCCCCTGTGTCTCTCACTATGTGTGCGTGGATGTGTGGGGTGCAGGGAGGCAGAGGAAATATGTGAGAGAAGTCATAAAAGCTCCTGGATAATGCCTCTAAAGTATTTCTAAGCCATTGCACAAGTAACAATATACAGAGACTTAAATTCAGACACAAGGGTTCTATTTTACGTGGACAGAATACTACTCATGTGGAATACGCTTACAAAGAACCTTCTTTAGGCAAAACAAACAAACAAACACTAGAGTCATTTATCTCCTTGCCCTCTTTTTGTGCTGGAATACAGGAGCTTCATAGTGTTAGAGCTTCAAACCGTGGCAGGGGCCTCCCGCTGTCCCTGCCCAGTTAATCTGCAGAATCCCACTTCAGTTCCTTCAGCTGGTGGGGAGCAGAGGGCCTGTTTCATGGGAGGACAAGGTAGGGTCTATGGCAAAGCAGGCTACGAGACTGGGGTCTCTCTGAGCCGGGTAAGAAGCCACCGGGAATTGCCAAATCCCCAAGCTAAAACAGGAAGGAACACTGTAGATTTCAGTAATGACTATACTCAGGCCTCTTCTCTAAATACTCTTCTTACAAAAGAGAACTACTCCCTGTTTGCCCAAGCATTATTTCAGTATGAAAATGGTCTTTAAAAACTGATTAGGGATTCCAAGGGCTAAAATCTCTCTTGATGCTGCTGAATAGGACCCGTAGCTTTTACCTCATATTGAACTTGGAAAGGTTGGATTAATTAAATGGGGAGAGACAAGTTCAGCAGCAGAATTAACAGATTGTAACTCCCCAGCAAGAAATGGAACCACAGCATCTCAACACTGTGAGCAGCCAGCACCTATCTGTGCCAGACATGCACATGGTCTTCTGTCATGCTGTCCTTAAGAGCATCCATCTCACACCAAGAGCATCTTTGGCCTCTGACAGACAGGAAAACAAATTGGATGCAGTCGTCCTAAAACACAACTTGTTTGGGCCCATTCCCATGTGTAGGGGAAGGGTCCCCGTACGAGCTGCTTGGAACAGCAGCTAGATGAAACTGGGATAAAGGAGGGATTTTCAGGTAGGTAAATCCCAAAATACAGCAAGAAGATGAAATTTGGATTAAATTAGCTCCAGATATCAAGTGTGTTAAATCATTATCGGATTTTTGAGTTTTGGTGGGGTTTGTTGTTCTTTCTCTCCCCATCTGTGAGCGGGGCAGGTTACCAGTCCCTGCCGGGGTTCGCCTTGGCTGGGGTTCCCTTTCCTTTGGCAAGGGAACGGCTGGGCAAAAGGCTTCACGTTGCCTGTACTGAAGCTGCACAGGGAATCAAGACAATGAAATGAGGCTATTAAGTCCAGGTCTGCCAAGAAATGTGGGAAGAGCAGGTGGCAATACGAAGCAAAAGGTCTACAAGGAACTTGGGAGGTGCTCCTGACAAATCTCGTTCTTACTATGGGCAAAGCCACTCTCCAAACTCCAAGCAAATGTCTTACAGCAATTTGGGAAAGCAAAGACTTCAAAGCTTCTGTCCTTGTGCTGAGAACCTTCCCTCTCGTCACTACAATTTGCTCTTTTCCAAAAGCAATGAGGCAGTTATCAGGATTCTCCTCTGCTCTGCCAAGGAGTTTTGCATGTAATAAAAATAGTGTGACTGACTGCTCTTCCCTTCCATCCAAGGTCCCATCCAAGGAGACTTCTTTGAAAACTGCTCTTTCAAAAGAAGCCACCTCTGAGCTGTTAGAAAGTGAAACATCTCCGCAGCCCTGAGTTACTGAGAAATATTGTCACACTCAGATAACTGAAAAATTACTCTGAATTCTCCAGTTTCCCAGAAGTACTCACTTCTAGGCAGGGATCAATCAGAAGGGTTTTTAGATCATTACATAGATTTGAGGAGTCCTCTAAGAGTCTCCCCAAAAATGCACTCTCAGTCAGATATGCAGCAGTGTTAGCGTAACACTGTAACTCCCCACAATGGGGTTCTATCTCAACACCACTTGGAACAATACAATATTCATAAAAAGACACTGCTGGAATATATTATCTCATCAGCACATGATGATAAGATTAAATTGTTTGGTGTTAGAAGTGATAAGGATTACCATACCAGTGTTTAGTATGTTGGATTTGTGTTACTTAGTGCCACTGAGAGTAATCACGTGAAAATTCTAGATAATTTTGAATGATTCAGTAATAATTACCAGATTGTGCTGTAGGCAAAGGGAAGCGCTGGGCTCTGCACAGCCAGCATGGCATTTATACAATCACTCAGTGGGATGGGATTTGTACTTAAAGAAAATTGGAGATTGAGCGTGTCCAGAGAAGGGCAACGGAGCTGGTGAGGGGTCTGGAGCACAAGTCTTGTGAGGAGCGGCTGAGGGAGCTGGGGGTGTTCAGCCTGGAGAAAAGGAGGCTGAGGGGAGACCTTCTCGCTCTCTCCAACTCCCTGAAAGGAGGGTGTAGCCAGGGGGGGTNGGTCTCTTCTCCCAAGTCACAGGGGATGGGACAAGAGGAAATGGTCCCAAGTTGCACCAGGGGAGGTTCAGATTGGATATTGGGAACAATTTTGACACTGAAAGGGTTATGAAGCCTTGGAATGGGCTGCGCAGGGAAGTGGTTGAGGCACCATCCCTGGAGGAATTTAAAAGCTGGGTTGACATAGTGCTTAGAGACATGGGTTAGTGATGGTTTTTATTAGAGTTAGGTTGATCGTTGGACCAGATGATCTTAAAGGTCCCTTCAAAGCTAGGCAATTCTATGGTTCTATGAAAATTGACTAAGCTCATTTCCCTCAATCTTTTTCTTTGCAAAACGTACTGCTCCTAATCAGAGCAGAACAAGACAGAAAGACATAAGAAAACTACTTAAAAATTACCCAGCTGCTCTACGGATCCTGCAACAAGTTCTGGACCAGATTTGGGCTCTTTGGGGCAGGGAATAGCCTATTGCCGTCTCTGGCAGCTATCACTGCAGGCTCCAAGACACTGTGGCAATACAAATAATAAGCTAGTGATGAGAGCATTAGGTATTCACATGTGCAGCGAGCATTTGAGCACAGAGCATCTCCGTTTAGTTGAACAGTTGCAGCTTTTACACACGCTGTTTAGGCCCTCACTTTCACAGATTTGTTCAAAAGCCTAACTTTTATTATTTACCGTTAATTTTTGCTGTCTTCAGTGTGCTCAACCTACCAGAAACACACACATACACACATACATAAATGCAGTAGCTGCCAACCTCACAGAGATCTTTGGCTTGATGGACAGCCATAGAATAAATAAGTAGATACATAAATGCTGAGAAGACAAGAGATGGTGAGAACAGACCTCTAAAGCCCCATTTTAAACCCCAGTAATAACTAAAATTTGCTAAGGCAACACATAGGTTTTACTCTATGAAATGAGAACTGATGGGCATGCAGAGGATTACAGACAGGAAAGGAGTTTCTGCAGGCATTACATGTGCATGTTCTTTCTCACTTTATTCCTTTCTGTGTAAATTGATCCCCTGTCTTTAGAAACAAAGGATGATCCAAGAAACAGAACTGGTGTCATGCACTGAAGCATCAAAGCTTTTCTGCTACCCAAGGTAGCCACATGATCACGGTGTCTTCCATTGAACTCACTTATCTTTTGCCACTGCATAGTATGCTCTTTCTATATTTAGAAGGCAGTTCTGCAATCCTTGCATTGAATAATACTTGCTCTGGCAAATAGTCCCCAAACCCACAAGCAGGAATTGTAAAATCACAGAAACCCAGAGCTGGAAGAGACCTCAAAGGTCATGCAGTACCTCCTCCTGCCTTCCTATCAGACCTGCCTTTCTGGGCTCATCCAGCCACACATCTCCCATGCTAGAGCTTTACCACTTCCCCAGAAATCTATCACACCTGATAATGTTTTCCTTAAAATTAAACATTCATCTTCCCTGATTAAAATCAAGCCTTTTATACTCTCTGCTTCAGCCAAAGAAAGCAGATTATCACCCTTCATTCATCTCTTCTTTAGACTGAAAAAAAAATATCCCAATTCTTTCATTTTCCTCATCCATCTTCTCATTATTTTTATTGACTTCCTCTACATCATCTCCAGTTGGCTTGGATCTGCTGGAGCAGTAGTCCTGAGTGGAGCAGAGCCGAGGAGCTCTGTGGGCCTAGGAGGCAGCCCTTCTGTCCGTGCTCACAGGCAGACACTTCCCTTTTCACAATAACACGGCTCTGTTGACTCATGCTCAGCTGGTGACAGCCCAGACTATTTTCTGCTCTATCTGCTATTTAGCAAGCTGTTCTCGGCTTCATTTGTCGTTCTGCAATTAATTATTCTTGTCTAGATGTTCTATCTTGCATAAGTACCTATTCGTCCTCATTTTTCCCTGGACTGTATTTCTAACTTTCGAGATCATTCTGAATTCTAGGCTTGTCCTCTCCCATATCAGCAGGGCTTACAAATGTTACAGGGATGCTTTCTATTCTGTCACCGAGGTAACTAATAAACATACCGGACCAAGGACAAACTAAGGGCTTGATTCTATATCTCTGTATTAAGCAACATTGGCTGATAACTTCACATCTAAGGAATTATCTAAATAAAGTCATAGAATCATATAATCATAGAATTGTCTATGTTGGAAAGGACCTTTAAGATCATGTGGTCCAACCAGATCAACCTAACTGTGATTAAAAAAAAAAATAAAAAAAAAAACCCTAAACCATGTCTCTAAGCTCTATGTCAACCC
>QJSC01015526.1:0-10649 GCA_003697955.1 Calidris pygmaea | reverse complement strand
AGCACCTCTCCTATGAAGACAGACTAAGGAAGCTGGGGCTGTTCAGCCTGGAGAAGAGAAGGCTCCGGGGAGACCTTATAGCAACCTTTCAATACCTGAAGGGTGCCTATAGAAGAGCTGGAGAAGGACTCTTTGACAGGAAGTGTAATGATAGGACAAGGGGAAATGGTTTTAAATTGGAAGAAAAAAGATTCAGATTGGATATCGGGAAGAAATTTTTTACTATGAGGGTGGTGAGCCACTGGAACAGGTTGCCCAGGGAGGTTCTGGATGCCCCATCCCTGGAAGTGTTCAAGGCCAGGCTGGATGGGGCCTTGAGCAACCTGCTCTAGTGGGAGGTGTCCCTGCCCATGGCAGGGGGGTTGGAACTCGATCTTTGAGGTCCCTTCCAACCCTAACCATTCTATGATTCTATGATTCTTGTCTCCCTTGCTTGTCTTTCCTGAAGAGCCCGTATCCCTCCGTTCCAACACTCCAGTCATAGGAGCCATCCCACCATGTGTCTCTGTGATGCCAATAAGATCATAGCCCTGCAGGCGTGCGCATGTCTCTAACTCCTCTTGTTTATTCCCCATGCTACGTGCATTTTCATAGAGGCGTGCTTTTAAGACCTCAACAGCAAATGGGGATATTCAGCTCCATTACACAGATCTGTTCCTTGAGTTAATCCCTGTCAGACTCTCCATCATCCTTCTGTGCTGTTGCTGAAAACTGAGGAGTTGGAACATTCTGTTTCAAAAAGTGAAGGGGTGCCAACAGTGAAATGCATGTTCTTTGCTTCTTTCTGCAGCCAAGAACACTTGCATGGACAAAGACTCCTGAGCCTGTTTTCTTTACTCCAAACCTGGCTCTACCCCACTCTTCTCTCTCTTCTACCCTGGCACCTCATTCATTTCTGCAGTCATTGTGTGTTGTTTTCAGGCTACTTACCTTAGTGCCAGCTGAAGGGAAGGAAGTGTGCTCAAGTGCTTTATGAAAATAGTATGTCTGCAGTCAAAGCAGTACTTTAAACTCCATCCCTTTAAGTCTCTTCCAGCTTAAAGAGTTTTTATCTGCTGAAATAACTCAAGTATTTTTTTTTGAAATGGCAAAATGGGAGAGTATAGTCTAGCCAGGTAAATCTTACAATGCTATGAACAAATGAAAGCTGATAAGGAGAAGTTGGCTAGTAGTACTGTATCTAGAACTTCAGTAAAAGGACATTTTGTATTACACTTTCATCATACGGTATTATTACATAAACAGCTTTCCATGTAAAATTCTAGCACCAGACGTTTATTAGGGTGTGAATCTGGATGTGAATTTCACATAAAGTTAAAATAAGAAAACTTTCAAATGCTGTACTGACTCATAAATTTTGTAGGTATCCTGTGTATGCACAACTCAAAATAGCACACTGTTTCTTAAAAATAAATAAATATCATGTCTTCTGTTCATCTGAAGCTGACTTCTCAGCTTTTACCTTTAATGTACACGGGTTTTTTTTTAATCCAAGTAGCAAGAAGCTACACTATGTGAAGCTATGATCTGAAATAGGCACTGTACTTTGTCATGTTTCTGTTGGCATTGTTTAACATATTGTATCTTTTGTTTCAGGTTTGTAACAGTGTGTTTAACAGCTGGGATCAATTTAAAGATCACTTGGTAATACACACCGGTGACAAACCCAACCACTGTACCTTATGTGATTTGTGGTTTATGCAGGGCAGTGAGCTGAGAAGGCATCTCAAAGACATGCACAATATTTCAGAACGAATAGTGACAGAAGTTCTTCCAGCGGAAGCTGTGGAAGCTGAACCAGTAACATCGATGACTATAATAAAACAAGTGGAGCAAGTCCATGTCCTACCAGTAATTCAGGTACAAGTGGATCCTGCACAGGTAACTGTGGAACAGATGCACCATGATCTTATACAGGACAGTCAAATGAAAGGCGCACAGATGGAGGAACTGCAAGAACAGGTGCAAATTAGTTACTTGGAAGTTGAACACATTCAGACTGAACAAGGTGCTGAAGTTCATGTGGAGCAGTTACATGTTGAGCATGTAAATCAAATACAGATGGAAGAAGTACAGGCAGAACTTATAGATGGAACAGACCTGGAACAAGTAGAATATGAAAGTGTTGATCAAGGAGAAGTAGAAGAAAAGGAAACAGGTCAAGTAGATGATGTAGATAAGGAAGATCATGAACAAGCTGAAGACTTAAAAACTCAACAATCAGAGGACACACAGAACGAAAAGGTGGATGACAAAAACAAATAACCACACTGTGCAGGTTTAGGAATTAAATACCCAAGTATTTTTATTAGCTTTTACATTGGTTTTTGAATCATCAGTGGTCATCTTTCCAATATGCTGTCCTTAGGAAGCTGGACAAGTGGACCAAAGTTAGCTTTTTTCATGTACAACTACACTTCTCTCAATGCGAAAAATAACTTTCCTATTCATGTAATACCACGGAACAGAAACTACCACAGAGATAGACAGCTTTTTGAGGATTTTAATAATTAATAGCTTGTATCATTGTTACATCATCCCTGGGTATATGTAAGAGTAACTTTACCTCTTTTCCTCTTGCCATAGAAGAAAACTCTTGTTATACATTTGCAGGGTATCTGCAGCAGAAGAATCAGTAAAATCTGGTGGGTTCTAATGTAAGTGGCCAATTAGGTACCTGTGAATTTTCTGGGCAGACTGTTTGCTCTTTCCTAACAGTGGTCCCTAACTTTCAGGCTGGGGAAAAAATATTGTTGCTGGAGGTCTTGGAGCGCAAAAATTTTGTGCCTTTTCAACACTGACTGGTTAAATTTCCACAAAGCTCCTAGAATGTTCAAGAACCTAGTTAAGTAAAAGGCAACATAGTTAATGTTATAGCACCTTATATTTTTGCTTAAAATTGTCAGCTACTGATTTCTATTTTTTTTTTTCATTAAATTTAGGGGCAGGGTGAGAGAGGAAACAGATTCCATGTGGAAAGCAGCAGGCACTCTAAAAGGGATGCTTTAAATTAGGAAAAGCTCGGTAGAATCTGTGGTAAACATGAGCTGAAAGAAAGCTACAGCAGACTCCTATAAATCATCATTTTTGAAAATGAATATTTTTAAACATAAATATAGCGAACACTTGTTTATATGGTATCAGGTTCCTGGGTTTTTTAAATGAAATTCTGACACTTGACACAAAGATGATGTGCTAAAAGTAAAAGCCATAGGTATGAGTGCTAAAATGTGGATTGAAAAGTAGGAGTGTAAATGTTTTATTCAATATTAGACAATAAAACAATACCAGCCTTGAAATATTGCATTATTTGTGTATTCCAGTAAATTAGGAACAACTGAGTGACTGACAATTACAGTGCCAGATCCCAGTGGCAAGAATCAATTTCATTTTAATATGATAACTCATTACGGTAAAGTTAAGTTTGTTTAGAAAATACTTGTTTAGCTCTATGTTTAAGAATGCTAAGAACTTCTAGTTCTCAATTATTGCCTTGAGATTAGAGGCACCTCCATACTTCTGGAAAACTTTATTTTCAAAGCTTTAGTTAAAGGGAGGAATCTTTGCAAGGCTGTTCCCTAATGCGCTTGGTAATCCTGTAGGCCTTAGTTAAAATCAGGCTTTTCTATTTGGTCTTCTCCAAATGCAGAATTATTTCCTGAGACTTGTGCTTTTATTTAGTCTCATTCAAAATGATTCTTGTGTTTCATCGTAGCATAGCCTTTGAGAAATTGTTGCAAAACAAACATGGATCTCAATTAAAATTTCAAACAATTTGATTAAAATAACTTGCATTCTTTTTGTATGATGTTTTGTGTTTTCTGAGATGCAAGTAATATGTGATGAGATTCTGTGCAGAGAGAAGAATGTGGCCCAATGTTAATCATGAAAGTAAAAGTTGGCTATTGTATTTATACCTGGCTTTTGATAATGCGCAGGGGACAGGCCTGTTTGCTTAGCTGTATAACCCTAATTTTTTAGGTATTTGTACACAGGGTCTGTATCTGTGGAATTAAAGGAACAATCTGTCTGCATGTCTAACCACTGAAACTAACTTTTAGGTAATTTAAGGTCCATTGTAAATTGAGAAGGTACATGGTATTGGCAACAGGGCTGTGGTTTGGTAAGCACAGTTGGGCTGGTTTTATTGTTCTGTTTGATCTCCCCTTTTCAACAACAGTTTGTGAATTTGGTAGGAGAGAAATGATGCTCTGTTGCTGTGCCCAGTGCTGCCCCATCCAGACTTCTGCTGAGCCTGGGTGGGAGTGTGGTGGGGGCATGAGCAATCCCCTTCTCACCCTGAGGGACAGGGTGAAAGGCTCTCCTAATGTAATAACTCCACTGGAAAGTGTTTCCCTTTGCAACTCCCTCTTCCCCCGAATTTCCTTCCCAAATGTCTAAAGCTCAAATTACTTCCACCAGTGGAGTCCCCCGTGCCTCCTTACTGCAACAGCTGATACTGGGAAAGGGATGATTGACTTGGAGAGTCAAAAGTTCAGGTTGCTCTCTGTAACAGCCACCTTGTCATCCTCTTTCTGCCCCAAATGTCTGTATAGACACACAGACCTCTCCAAACTTTATATTACCCATGCCCTTCCCTCTAAAGAAGTATATACTGCTGGGCCCCAGAGTGCCCTGTGTTATGCATGTATTGGTCTGTAGCTTGCAATGGGGCAGCATGCAGCTGCACTTGTTGCTTGGGACAGGCCATGACACGCGGGGTGAGTGCTTGAATTTATGTCAAATGAAACTAATTGGCTAAAGTAGTGGGGTCTATTGCAGTGAGAAATGGAAAAGTGGAAATGAACAAAAATCTGAGGTGTGTCTGGATATAAAATAAAAAGTGAGCGTTAAATTGAGACTGAGGTTAGGGGTAAACTTGTAGATTTATATATAATATTTATGAGATGCCACAAGCTATTTCTGAAAGAAGGGCAGGGAGAGGAAAGGCAGCTGATCAATAGTTTGAGAGCTGCTAAATTATTCAGACAATATAAGAAAGGATTAGCTGTTTTTTTCAAAAACAGTTGCCAAAGCACGTTTCATCTGCAGGCTTATGAGGATGAAATCGGATGTCAGTCCTGTGTGAAACGGTCACTAGAGGAGGATCGTGCAGCTTCTGCTTTGTTTCATGCCTGCAGTGGAACTTTTAATTAGCTAATGGTGCAGAATAAGGTACTCTCTTACACGAATTCTGTAACTTGTTATTATTTAGAATGAGAAAACATTTAAATAGATGTTTAATTTGGTTGCTTATTTTTAAGGACTGAAGTATCTCTTCTATAGGGACTACTTTGAAAATGTAACATGCAGTTAGATTTATTTTTTTTGTTATTTCTAACAACTTTATTCTTAAACTGTAGGGTTTGCTGCTAGCAAATAATTTAGAAATTAAAGCAACCTGTTCATGATTAAAATACAAATAATTTGTAGCTTGTCAAACACTTAGCCACTCACGCAGGTACAACAGAAGCTAGAGCCCTTTCCTGACTCACCAACTCAGATCTAGTCCAGCTTCAGCCACGGCCAGAACATCTCTAGGAGCATGCCTCTATTTGCATCGTTGCAAATGAAATTGCAATGTTGCATGAGAAATGCTTGCACAGCTCCCTGATACTGTCTGCCTGATGTTGTGGGTTTTTTTTCCCCTAACTGGAGCCTTGACATCTATAAATGTCACTGTTAGGTCTTGTCTTTCCAATTCTTTCAAATGAGGGCTGGTGTGGTGTCCTTTTAAGGAAATAATTTGTATCGTTAAAAGAACTGAAACTAGGAAGGGGGGTGCAGCCTGTAGCTCCTAGGGGGCGAGTCTCGAATGTGGGGGCGTGAGGACCTGGAGGGTGTAAGTGAGGTGCGGGGTGCTGTGCCTGGCAGGTGGCAGCCAGTCGCGGGATCACAGCCCGTCGCCGGCAGAGCTGTTCAAGGTTTCGCAGCGGAGGCGGACCCTCAGCTCGGGCTGCCAGCCCCCTCAGCCAGGACAGCGGGAGCCGGGTGAGGCAAGGAAGCCCGTCCCTACTGCGTGAGGGGAAGAATGAGGCTGACAAATGGCGGGCGGTTAGCAAGGGCTGCGGCGGCGCTGAGGCCCGCGATCCGGGGCGGGCCCCCTCTGCCCGGGATTGGTTCGCAGGAAGGGGCGGTGACGCCCGGCAGACCTGGGGCTGGAGGCGGCGGGAGGGCCCCGGTTTTCAGGTACGGCGGTGGGAGCGCGGCTCCAGTGGTGGCTGGCTGTGTCTCCCTAACCGGGTGGAGATCTGGCCCCCGGAGGTGCCACTGTCTCAGCCGAGCGCCCCAGGGTGTTCATCGCCGGACTCTGCCGGCCGATTGCTGCAGGAAACGGAAGCTGAGTCGCTGCGTGTCGCCAGCGGGTCCCCGCGCTCGCGGGTGCCGAGTTTTATAGTTCTGGTACTCTTCCAACGCAACTGGGTCTTTTAGCTTTTGCCAAGGTGTAATGGGTTGACCCTGGCTGGATGCCAGGTGCTCACCAAGCCACTCTATCTCTCCTCCTCCTCAACTGGGGAGAGAAAATATAATGAAAGGCTCATGGGTTAAGATAAGGACAGTGAGAGATCATTCACCAGTTACCGTCATGGGCAAAAGAGACTCGACTTGGGGAAAATTAATATAATTTATTACTAATCAAATCAGAGTAGGGTAATGAGAAATAAAAACTAAATCTTAGAACACCTTCCCCCACCCCTCCCATCTTCCCGGGCTCAACTTCACTCCTGATTTCTTTACCTCCTCCTGAGCAGTGCAGTGGGATGGGGAATGGGGGTTGTGGTCAGTTCATTGCACATTGTCTCTGCTGCTCCTTCCTCCTCAAGGGGAGGACTCACGCTCTTCCCCTGCTCCAGTGTGGGGTCATTCCCATGGGAGACAGTCCTCCATGAACTTCTCCAATGTGGATCCTTCCCATGGGCTGCAGTTCTTCATGAACTGCTCTAGTGTGGGTCCTTTCCACGGAGTGCAGTCATTCAGGAAGAGACTGCTCCACCATGGGTCCCCCACGGGGTAACAAGTCATGCCAGCAAACCTGCTCCAGCATGGGGTCCTCTCGCCACAGGTCCTGCCAGGAGTCTGCTCCAGCACAGGCTCTCCACAGGGTCACAGCCTCCTTCAGGTGCATCCACCTGCTCTGGCGTGGGGTTCTCTACAGGCTGCAGGTGGATATCTGCTCCATGGGCTGCAGGGGGGCAGCCTGCCTCACCATGATCTGCACCATGGGCTGCAGGGGAATCTCTGCTCTGGCACCTGAAGCACCTCCTCCCCCTCCTTCTTCACTGACCTTGGTGTCTGCAGAGTTGTTTCTCTCACATATTCTCACTCCTCTTCCGGCTGCTGTTGTGCAGCAGTTTTTTCCCCCTTCTTAAATATGTTATCACAGAGACACTACCACCGTCGCTGACTGGCTCAGCTTTGGCCAGTGGCAGGTCTGTCTTGGATCCGGCTGGAACTGGCTGTGTCTGACATGGGGGCAGCTTCTGGCATCTTCTCACAGAAGCCACCCCTGTAGCCCCCCTGATACCAAAACCTTGCCACACAAACCCAATACACAAGGAGTCTAGTCTTGTGTTCCTCTGGCAGCGGGGCTGTAGGAAGACTCCCACTGATGTGAACAGGCTTTGCCTCGAGCCTGTGCTTATGCCACTGGAGGAGTTTTAATAATTTCAATAATATTTTGTCACTGCTGTTTTAATTTTTATGTTAATTTGCCAGGAGAAAGTATACTGGCTAAAAGGAATTCTTTTTCTTGGTAAAGTTGCTGGTGTAAGATCCCACATTTTTCTAATGGTGACTTTTCTTTGAAATATTCTAAACAAAATAAAGTGTTTCCAATTGCTCCCTCCAGCTGGAGGTGTAACTCTTGTGTATGGTATCTTTTACTTGGGCTGTAATCTGATTCATGAAAATGCTCTTATATTATATGCTCTGAAAAAGGAATAGAGAAACCCGCCTGCTTTCAGGGGCCATGCTGCAAGAGTGGTGCTTTGTGGGTGGAGTCCCTTGGGGGGCTCACAGATGAATTACACTGAGGTGAGGGGAGAAGAGGGGTTTTTGATGTTAAAATTGAGTAAACGAGACAGTGCCAATGTGGGTGGGTTTTAATTGTTATTTAAATGCAGATTATTTGAAAGACACGTATTTTATCTGACACTCTCTTATGCTAGGGCTAATTGGAGCCTAAAGCCAAAATATTTTCAGTCTAAGTGATCCCATACTGTGTTTAACATAAGAAGCATATGTATAATTCTATGGAAGAAACCAGGACATGCTTCAGTGTTTTCTGGATTGGGGTATTATTCCTTATATCATGTAATCTGTTCACATAGCTTTAGAGTGGCTGGCACAGTTACTGATAAACAGAACAGCATGTGTCACAAGAAATTTCTAGCTTTCTCCTTTAAGGATGTAGACTGATGTTTCAGTTGATTCACAACAAATAGATTTAAGTCGTGGGTGCATATATGTTAGAGTGTGTTTAGACTGTCCCTCTCCACCGTTAAGGAGGAAAATACAGTAAACTAAAAACTGGTACTCATTTTCAGGGAGAGAAGGGTGTTTGTGCATGTGTGTAAAAAAATAGAATTTAAAAAGTATCATTCTATCAAAAAGGGCCCTAAACTATATATACAGCCCTGTCTTTATTCCCTATTGCATCTCTGTTACTAACATTGCCAGAGAGAAAGAAGATTTTTTTTCTTCTTACCACTTTTTTAAACTATTTTTTTCTTGCACTCGGTAAATTCTTTTTAAATATTTTCTAAGATCTAAAACAGTTCCAGGGGCTGAGCAACCCCATTGCTGTATATGACAGGGAACAATTTGGTCAGGTTTATTTTTCCTGACCACTTAAATATTATCATCCATCTTCTAGTGCCTTTAATTCAACTGATACTTCTTTTCTAAATAGTATCTTATCCCACAAATAGATGTGAGGACTTAAGAATTTTACTTAGTTCTAGACAGTTTGTCTGTTTGGGAATCAGGAACTAAAGGTACCTGAATATGCTGGTTTTACTATTCTTACAGTTGCTTATTTGGGATCTTTTGAGATTGTTGTTTTAAAAACTGCAGCTTCTAGGGTGTTTTTTAAAATGTTGTCAAGTTGGGGGGCCCTTAGCTTTGTCCTATGAAAATACTCAAAATTATTTTGTAAACTAACACAGGGCCTGCACTATTGCAAATATAAATAATTTATTATAATACATTCTGATCTAGTAATTCTGTTTTGAAGGCAAGTTGCACTGGAAAAGAATTGGTTGCTCATATTGTAGCAAAATTACAATAAACTGAACAATTAGCCCTTTGCTAAAAAGGGTTTTTCTTTGAGTCCTGTAGGTTGAAATTTATAGGAGGATTTTCTGGACTTCACCACTGGGGAAATGAGACAATCCTGGAAGATCTCAGATACAGAGCACTGACCCAAGAAGATATGACATCATGGCAATTGTAGTGCTTCGACTGGGGGGAAGCACAAATGACAGAGATGGTTGTAATATATATATATATACACGTTGTCGTGGTTTTGAACGAATTGACCAATCAGAATGAGAGATGACCCCTCTCTCCCCTCCCTAAGGAAAAGAGAGGAGAGGAAGAGATAAAAAAAGAGATTTATGAGTTTAGAAAAAACTAAACTACTTTAATGAAAATATAAATAAATAATGAAATAATAAATAATAAGAAGAAAAGGAAAAAAAAGGAAAAAAGAAAGTATACAGTATATACAAAACCGTATCAAGCTCCCAGGATGACGATCACATCACCAGCAGACACGGGGGAAAAGTCCCAGGCTGGACTCGGTGATGGACAGGAGCCGGATTCCGGATCTGGAGTCAGGAATGCTCGGATCAGGATCAAAGGAAGACGAACAGACAGGGTCCTTCTTGGACGTCGGCCATTGAAGGAAGAGAGTTGACCCTTTGATCCCTCAGCTTTTATACTGAGCATGATGCGGATGGGATGGAATACCCTGTTGGTCAGTTTTGGGTCACCTGTCCTGTCCGTTCCTCCCTACAGGTGTGACCCCTCTACGCTTTTCCGCTTCCGACCCTCCAATGGGGCAAATAACAAATTTGCCTGACCTTGGTTGTTATAGCAATAAGTATAAGCAAGGGCCTCTCTGCATCCCATTCCTTGGTATAATCAGGTCTTATCACTGTGAGAGTGAACAGTTTCTGAACAATATGCTGTTGTGTGAGCCGATGCAGGCAGGACGCAGGAACAACCACAAAACCATGGATTAAGGGCAAAGGACAATTTAATGTCAATACCTCATGGATGCGGGAACCTCTGAAGCAGCACCCGGGCAGAGGCAGGCAAGCAGGGGACGCAGGCAGCGCGGAGCGAGAGTCCTTATTAGCAAGAGAGTCCTTGTTAGCAAGGGACTGAGGGAGTGAGGGAGCTCCCACTTGCTGCTTGGGCCTGTATTTCAAGGATTCAGGCAGGCAGAGGTTTCCGCTGTGCTTTGATCTCTTCAGCAGCAGGGCAAGAATCCCAGGCGTGTTTGATAAGGTGCCCCTGAGTCCATCCCAGGCCTATGTTATCTGAGTGCAGATGTTCTACTTGTTGAACACACAAAACCAAGCAACAATTAGTGTGATAGGTGTGTTTTCCAGCACCCCACATGTGAGTCACTTGAGCGTATT
>QJSC01015525.1:0-10646 GCA_003697955.1 Calidris pygmaea | reverse complement strand
GATTCCTCATTCCCCCACAGGACAAGCAATTGTGGAACGCGTGCATCAAGTAATCAAACGGTTACTGTTAAAACAAAAAGGGGGAGATGAGGGGAATCTGTCTCCTGTAGCACGAATATAGAAGGTAATATATGTGATGAATTTTTTACGATTCGTGGGAACCAACACTGAGCCCCCCACAGTGATTCACAGTCAAGCTCTGGGCTCAGGACACAAAGAACAGAAGCGAGGTATTTTGGTCCAGTATAAAGACCCTGAAACTGGAGTATGGAAAGGTCCTGCTGAGCTGCAATATAGTGGCCGAGGGTATGTTTGTATCGTTACAGAAAGAGGTCCTCGATGGATTCCAGCCAGATGGGTCAGGCCATGGAAGGGTCTGGCTGAAAACTCGGTCGCCCAGGAACAAGACAAGGAATAGCTAGCCAGCCACATCGTGGATCGACGTGCAATCACCTGTGTTGACTGTTTGAAATGCGAGCCAATATTATGGCCTTTTGGGCGTTAATCTTGTGTTTTGGCCTTCTCTGAGAGGGAGTGGAAAGTATCTTTGACATTTCACCGAGACAGAATATGTGGGTAACATGGGCTAACCAGAGGGGCCAAGAGGCTTTTTGCCTGTCAATGGCTACGCCTTCTGATCCTTTTCGAACATGTTTGATCGGTTTTCCATATATACACTTGAAAGATTTTGTAGGTTATGTTAGCAATAGTAGCCATTTTAAACGAGAGTTTGGTGAATGATGCTCAAGCTAATGGCACTTGTTATAGACTTTATTACAACTCTGACCCTGGTAATCTCTGTCCAAGGACGGTCTGGACACGTTTACAAGCGACCATTGTGAATCATCTTAGTCGATCATCCCCTTTGCTGTTACAGGAGTTAAACTTATTAGGATAGGATCTTTGCCTGGCAATTCGAATAATACCTGAAATTTGTCATTAGGGTGTATTGCATTTGGGGGTGAGAAGCCTGTGTTATTTGCAAATTATGGTTGGAACATGGATTTAGGAATTTTTAGGGGTCTGCAAAATGTAACACCTATTGACCCCAAAAGTCAAGACGCAAACTATTGCCAGCAAGGAGGAGCTGACATAGGGTTACAGCTTCCTGAGAAAGGAATATGGAATAACGGTACATCTAAAGCTCTTCCTCCCAGATATTTTTTGATATGTGGTGACCGAGCTTGGAGTGGAATTCCCAGCAGTGTTTTTGGAGGACCCTGTTATCTGGGGAAACTTACTTTATATGCTCCAAACATGCCGCAAATATGAAACATGACAAGCAGAAGATCCAAAGGTTCAATTATTTTACCCGTGAATGTAAAGACAAAATTCAATTTTGGAATACGCCCACCAGGGTATTTGCGGCATTATTGGCTCCTAGTGTTGCAGTAGGAAAAGTTCTAGGAGACATCGAGAAATTGGCTTGTTGGAGTATGAAGCAATTTAATCTTACCTCAAATATGATTAGCACATTATTGACAGATGTAAATAGTGTTAGGCATGCTATAATGCAAAATCGCGCCGCTATTGATTTTTTGCTTTTAGCGCAAGGGCATGTGTCGCGGACGGAGTGATTAACTTCACTAGTTAGAGTGAAGCAGTGAAATATTTATTAAGGTGAAACAGTGATTTAACAAAACCAGTAGTAAGTGCGATAAAACCAGTAGTAAGTGCAATAATGTTTTACGAGATTCGATGTCAGGGTACACTCTATTATTTACTGCACAGAGGACAGGGTCAGACAAGCTGTCAGGGAGACCCTCCCGTTGAGTCACGAGGTTCAGAAAGGACCCCCTTGCTTTCTAAACTCCTTCTCAGAGAGGAGTCTAGGTGCGGCTGGATCCAATCCTGGTCCCAGACTTGGTCAACGGTTTATGTCTAAAGGATCATATATGCACAATCAATCCTTTACATTACTTCGCTAAGATTTTAAAGTTTAGCATGCTATTAGTCACTTACCGAGAATCTGTTGCGGCAAGGAATCTCTCAACCTCGAGGAGTAGAACCTTAAGCGAGCGTTCTCACAAAAGGGGAGATCCTGGCATGCAGCCCGCTGCCATAAAGGAGAGCTCAAAGGGCTCTTGGGCTGTCCACTATTTATAGAGTAAGATAATTGACCTACAGTCATATTTTCATGGCAACAAAATTTCTAGGTCCCCACTCCAGACAGTATTTTGACTATGTTGCCAGCCATCCCCCCAAAGTCCGGGTGCAAGTTATCACAACTGCTGTTGTGATGGCCATGGTGGCCAAGGCCAGGCAGGAGCTGGGGGGGCGGGGGCAGGGAGGAAAACAGGGAGAGCACACTGCCACACTCCACCTCATGACTATGGTCAATTCATCTTACCTTCACAGAGTGGTGGTGCGGTCACCTCTTGCCTCTGTGGCATAAATAGTATATTGATAGTTGTTTGCGCTCAGAGTCACGGTAAGTAGACAGTAAAGCACTGCTATTTGTTATTTTCGATTTTGTATGTTTGGGGTGGTTGAAGTTGGGTTATTTGTTTGGTCAAGTACCAGATTTTTATATACAGCATAACTATAAGCATCAAACATATTAAAATTAGAATCAGCAAGATAACAACTGGGCGAAGCATATGATTAAACAGTCCCGTTGCTGTTGGTGACCATCCAAGAAGAATTTCCCACCAATGCTGTTCTCCATCCTTCCTCATTCTTTCGAAGACACGGTGTATCTCTTTTGTATCACGCTGAACAGTGATTGGAGTTTTCTGTCCATTGTTTCGTATTCGTTCTAGCAGCTGAGATAGGTCATCGTGTTGTAGAAGTTTCTTCACCAATGTAAGATTCATTCCAATGGGGATAGGCAACAAATCTCGAATCAATGTATAATTAGATTGTAGCCATTGATAAGACATAACAGGAGCTGAATAATTAAAGTCACATCCTATAATTCTAGTAAAGTTACAAACACAAACATTTGAGTGATTACTTGTATCTCTGGTGAGGTTATCTACAAATATAGTACTACAAAGGGTTCTCATACAAACACATCATTTTCCAATATATATATATAAAAGTACAGTTTCAGGGTTTTCATTGAGATGTATTTCAAAATGACAAACATTCTGTTCAGTATCAAGACAAATGTCTTGGGCTTTGATGGTGTTACTTTCACAAATAAACCCTTGTTGTTCCCGTACAACACACGCGTCAACATCAACAGTTTGCCATTTGTTCCCATTCCCTCGGGCCCGTACTCTGTGTTCTAATGGATAGAGTATAGTTCCATTGTGATTTAATCCTAGTGCAATGATTGGGTATATGGTATATACCGAAGCATCGCGTATTGTTAGGACAAAAGCTGTAGCTTTACTGTTGATGGAGTCATAAGTAAAATTGATTAAATGCCACCAGGATTGGAATTTCCTTTCAAATTCAGTTGCATTATCCCAGATTACCTTTCAAATTTCAGTGGGTAAGGTACCTTCTGCACCCTCCCGTATAATTGCTGCTACTGTGGATTGCATCCACAGCTGAGCTTGGATACAACTAAGAGCTAGAGAAACATTGGTTTGGGCTGCATCAAGTGCGTCCACAATCAGTTGGTGATCCCTCTTATTAATTCTTTCCCACTGTGGCAATACATCAGATAAGAGCCATTGGTTAGTTCCCAGTGCCAATAGAGAAGATCGCAATGGGTGTTCCAATTTGTTTAAATCATTTGTTGTTGTGCTCAGTTTATTTGCAAGTACTTTGGCATCTATGCTATTTAAGACTCCTAGTCCTGTCCCTATAACACCGGTCGCATCCCTCATTGTTCGTCTTGGAGACGTGAGTGTTCGTCCATGTAACCATGCTAACCATCCTGCATAGGATGTACTCAAAAATGATGAACAGGCTGGTTTGATGGTAGAGATGTTAATTTGCATTAGTAATTCTACTCGTTTAAGAGACCATGATGGATTGAATAACACTCGTTGTTGGCCTGTATTTTTGATCACGTATGGTCCAATTTTGGAAATTTGTGGGGATAGAGTTTCCTCATTCTTTGCAATTGGTGTGGGTGGTGTTGTATGAGGCTTGGTGATGTCAATTTTGAATTTAAATGATAGTCCTACACTATGGTGAGCCCAGAGACAGATTACAAAAACAGGTTGTACTAAGGTAAAATTGTACCAACAGTCCAGTTTTTCAGAGGCACAATATTTTGTACTTTTGATTGTTGTGTTTCATACTGTGTTGTACACTGAAATCTGAGATGCTTTCTCATGGGTAGACCCATTGACCATCTGGCACCCTATTTGAATTCTTTTCCCTGCTGTTCCCTGAAGTTGGAGAGCTCTATCAGCTCCATCCGTATCCCAGTTCCATTCATTTTCTGAGTATACTTTGTCTCCATGCGTGACTATAGTGGAAAGATTTAAATTTCCCTTACTGGAGCATATTCCCATACTCCCAGTATACTTAACACGAGCTTGAGACCATGGCCATTCTGGCGTTCGTTGACCACAGGTTAGGAGCAGCATTGTTGAGGTTTGGAGTATCAGCACAAACACAGCATTTCCATTTGACATCCTGTAGTGCTGTAAGAGGGAAAAAAAAACAAGCTTGTTTCGGTGGGGACAGTTCGAACAGGTTACCCCGTTAAAAAGAAGGAAAAATCCATCGTGCGCTAATTCTGTGTTTTGTACCGCTGCTGTCGGTAGCTTCCCAGGCACGTGGGCCATGAGGTTTAATTAAAGTCATGGGCACAATACCTATGGCTGGTAAATTGACCATCACAGGCTGTCCTGGCTGTAACGTTGTCAGATATTCTCTTTTGTCAGTGGATGGGGCACTGAGCTCAGTTTTTACAAAGAATGCTTGGCTTATAGGGCTTCCAGTGGACCCATATTGATTATTTAGTTGATGGACTACTTCAGAAAGTCTCCTGTCCCATTGAGCCTCATATGGTTTGAGATTCTTTTTCAATAAGCCATTAGCTCTTTCTACCATCCCATGTGATTGAGGGTAGTATGGGGTGTGGAATACCCATTTAATTCCCTGATGTTTTGCCCAATCTTGTACTTCCTTACATGAAAAATGTGAGCCATTATCACTTTGGATAACATCAGGAGTAGGTAGATTTGAGAACCACCACGATAGTCCTTGCACTGTATTTCTTCCATCGGCTCTCCGACACTTACTGACCACAAGCAAGCCAGAGACTACCTTCACTCCTGTGAGGATATATCGGTATCGTACAGAGGATTTGAATGGTCCGATATAATCAATTTGCCATGTAGACCATAAAGTTTTCCCTTCATTGATATGTAAAGGTGGTGCTTTAGCAGGATGATCTGTCTGTAATCTCAGTCTACACTGAGGACACGCTGTAAGAATAGTTTCACAAGTTTTCCTGTTTATAGGCCAGCCTTTACTCTGTGCAGCAAAGTAAAGTGCTTCTTTACCTGTGTGGCCTAAATTTTGATGTAGCCATTCTCCCAATTGATACCATTTTGAATCTAAGGTGACTTTCCTAATTCTGGTTAGCTCATCTACCTTCTGATTCCACTTTGTGGCTGGCTGATTATCCTTAGCGTGAGCTTTAACCCATCCAATCTTAAAAGGTGTTTTCCTGGCTATATCTAGTAATAATTGCCAGTCTTTGTTTCTCCAAACTGGGGATCCATTTACTTCCCAGTTTAAGGTTTCCCACTGACAGAGCCACTGTGTGGCACCAGCCCATACAGCATAAGAGTCTACATATATAACTTTTGCTCCATTCTGTGCTGCCAAAACAACTGCTCTTATTTCTCCTACTTGTGCACTGCCTTCACCTTCCTCTATTACTTGTTTGCCAGAGGTAATATCATAGAATCATAGAATCAGTGAATCGTCCGGGCCGGAAGGGACCTCCAAAGGTCATCTAGTCCGACCTCCCCACAGTCAGCAGGGACATCCCCAACTAGACCAGGTTGCCCAGGGCCTCATCGAGCCTCACCTTGAGTATCTCCAGGGATGGGGCCTCAACCACCTCCCTGGGCAACCTGTTCCAGTGCTCCACCACCCTCACAGTGAAGAACCCTCTCCTAATCTCCAATCTAAATCTGCTCCCCTCCAGCTTAAAGCCATTGCCCCTCGTCCTGTCACTACAGGCCTTTGTAAACAGGCTCTCCCCAGCCTTCCTGTAGGCCCCCTTCAGGTACTGGAAGGCTGCTATTAGGTCTCCCTGGAGCCTCCTCTTCTCCAGGCTGAACAACCCCAGCTCCCTCAGCCTGTCCTCGTAGCAGAGGTGCTCCAACCCCCTGATCATCCTCGTGGCCCTCCTCTGGACCTGCTCCATCAGGTCCATGTCTTTCCTATATTGAGGGCTCCAGACCTGCACACAGTACTCCATGTTATGGGAATTACTATAGCAGGAGCCCCTTGTCGCTAGCCAGGCTAGGAGCAAGGGGAGGAGTTCATTGCAATGTTAAATCCTATAACCTGGCCCAAAGGGACCAGGAGTGGAGATTGTAATGGATATACCTTTAAATTGTTGTAATCCATTATTTGAGTTGCATGTTAGATGAATTGCTACAGCAGGACCACCTGAAGCAATAGAGAACAAGCCTTACAAGAAGCAGTGCAAGTGCAGTGGTGACCTGACCTGAGCTGGCTTTGGTTGCTCTGCTTCCACTGCTTTAGCCACTCACAAAGAGCATTTGCCACCACCCATGAGTCAGTATAGAGATAGAGTACTGCCCACTTTTCTCATTCAGCAATGTCTAAAGCCAGCTTGATGGCTTTCACCTCTGCAAATTAACTTGATTCACCTTCTCCTTCAGTTGCTTCTGCAACTCATCATGTAGGACTCCACACAGCAGCTTTCCACCGTTGATGTTTTCCTGCAATACAACAAGATCCATCAGTGAATAGAGCATACGACATCTCATTATCTGGCAGTTCATGATATGGTGGGGCTTCTTCAGCACGGGTCGCTACGTCCTTTGGTGTCATTTCAAAGTCTTTGCCTTTGCCGTACCTTGTTAGCCACTTCATTTACAGTTAGTGTCTCTCCATTTGATTCTCCCCAGATCATTGTTGACAATGTGTGAGAATACATCAGTGTTGCCTGTGGTAGGCGTGCCGTTCCTGAACCAGGTCGCCACGCCTACCACAGGCAACACATCAGTGGTGACTCTGCACAAATTTCTTCAACAGATGTCGTTGGCATGGCATTTAATCAGGGTCTAAAATCACTCGCCAGTCACTATAAATCACCTCTCACACAGCCAGTTCTCTCAGATACTTAATACTTTTCTCAATGGTGGTCCATTTGCTCGGGCGGCATTTGATTTCATCCTTAAAGGGATACCTGTGACTTACGGCTGACAAAAGTTGCCTCCAGGGACTGACAGTGTGTGACTTTCTCCCAGTTGCCTTATCGATACCTCTGTTTCTGGCCAGGTTTTCCAAATGCTTGGCTTCTTTACTGTCTGAGTCTATGGTATCGGCCCCATTATCCCAGCATCAGAGGAAACAGATGATATGTGTCTCACCTTCACGATGGCTAAAGCCCTTTCTTATATTTCACAAGTCCTTCATAGATAAGGATTGAATGATTACCTCTGTGTCTGATTCCTCCTCCTGCATTGACACTGCCCAAGAAGAACTCTTTCCCTGATCTGCTTGAGAAGGACCCTTTCCTGGATTGACTTTAGAAGGACCCTTTCCCTTATGTACTTTAGAAGGACCCTCTTCTAAAGGGTCTTCACCAGAAGAATTCTCCTCCATGATATCTGGCTTGATCTGGTCTTTGTCATAAGGGTCAGGGGAATGAAATGACCTCTTTTTTGCTTCCTGGTCACGGAGCATCCTGTACCAAAACTCATGGAGTTGGAGTAGCAGCATTGCTCATTGTTGGAGCAGCTGGAGTAGAATCATAGAATTGTTTTCATTGGAAGAGACCTTTAGGATGACCAAGTCCAACCATTAACTTAGCACTGCAGGCCCCAATACTGAGCCCTGGAGAACACCCCTTGTGACTGGCTGCCAACTGGATTTAACTTCATTCACCACAACTCTTTGGGGCTGGCCATCTAGCCAGTTTTTTACCTAGCAAAGCGTACACCCATCCAAGCCATGAGCAGCCAGTTTCTCCAGAAGAACGCTGTGGGAAACACTGTCAAAAGCTTTACTAAAGTCTAGGTAGAGAACATCCACAGCCTTTCCCTCGCTCACTAAGCAGGTCACCTTGTCATAGTAGGAGATCAGGTTAGTCAAGCAGGACCTGCCTTTCATGAACCCATGCTGATTGGGTCTGATCACCTGGTTGTCCAATACATGCTGCATGATGGCACTCAGGATGATCTGCTCCGTAACCTTCACAGGCACTGAAGTCAGACTGGCAGGCCTGTAGTTCCCCAGATTCTCCTTCCAGTCGTTCTTGCAGATGGGTGTCACATTTGCTAACCTCCAGTCTGCTGGGACCTCCCAGGTTAGCCAGGACTACTGATAAATGATGGAAAGTGGCTTGGCTGAGCACTTCTGCCACCTCCCTCAGTACCCTTGGGTGGACCTCATCCAGCTCCATAGGCTTGTGTGCGTCTAAGTGATGTAGCAGGTCGCCAACCATTTCCCCTTGGATTATGGGGGCTTCATTCTGCTCCCTGTTCCTGTCTTCCAGCTCAGGGGGCTGGGTACCCAGAGAACAACTGGTCTTACTGTTAAAGACTGAGCCAAAGAAGGCATTAAGTACCTCAGCCTTTTCCTCATCCTTGGTCACTATGTTTCCCCCCACATATGATAAAGGATGGAGATTCTCCTTAGTACTCCTTTTGTTGTTAATGTATTTATAACAACATTTTTTATTGTCTTTTATGGTAGCAGCCAGATTAAGTTCTAGTTGGGCTTTTGGCCCTTCTAATTTTCTCCCTGTATCACCTTACAAAATCTTTATAGTCTTCTTGAGTGTCCTGGCCCTTCTTCCATAGGCCATTGACTTTCCTTTTCTTCCTGATTTCCAGCCAAAGCTATCCGTTCAGCCACGATAGTCGTCTTCCCTGCCAGCTTATCTTATGGCGCATGGGGACAGCCAGTAGTGACGATGCTCATTGCTGAGGCTAGAATAGTGGCAGTGTTTGTTGTCAGAGTTAGAATCATAGAATCATGGAATGGTTGAAGTTGGAAGGAACCTTGAAGATCATCTGGTTCCAACCCCCCTGCCGTAGGCAGGGACACCTTCCACTAGACTAGGTTGCATATTTTAGTCACAGAATCACAGAATCTTCTAGGTTGGAAGGGACCTTACAGATCATCTAGTCCAACCGTCAACCTAACTTTGACAAAAATAGACACCCGCACAACAAACAAAAAGCAACACCATCACTAAACCATATCTCCCAGCACTACATCAACACGTCTTTTGAACACCTCCAGGGATGGTGCCTCAACCACCTCTCCCTGGGGAGCCCATTCCAATGTCTGATAACTCTTTCGGTGAAAAAATTTTTCCTAATATCCAGCCTGAACCTCCCCTGGCGTAACTTGAGGCCATTTCCTCTCGTCCTGTCGCCTGTGACTTGAGAGACGAGACCGACCCCCACCTCTCTACAGCCTCCTTTCAGGTAGTTGCAGAGAGCAATAAGGTCTCCCCTCAGCCTCCTCTTCTCCAGGCTGAATAACCCCAGCTCCCTCAGCCTCTCCTCATAAGACTTGTTCTCCAGACCCCTCACCATCTTTGTTGCCCTTCTCTGGACCCGCTCCAGCACCTCGATGTCTTTTTTATGGTAGGGAGCCCAAAACTGGACACAGTACTCGAGGTGAGGCCTCACCAGTGCCAAGTACAGGGGGACGACGACCTCTCGGGCCCTACTCACCACGCTGTTCCTGATACAGGCCAGGATGCTGTTGGCTTTCTTGGCCACCTGGGCACACTGCTGGCTCATGTTCAGCCGACAGTCGACCAACACCCCCAGGTCCTTTTCTGCCAGGCAGCTCTCCAGCCACTCTGCCCCAAACCTGTATCACTGCATGGGGTTGTTGTGACCCAAGTGCAGGACCCGGAACTTGGCCTTGTTGAACCTCATCCCGTTGGTCTCGGCCCATTGATCCAGCCTGTCCAGATCCCTCTGCAAGGCCTCTCTACCCTCCAGCAGGTCGACACTGCCACCCAGCTTGGTGTCGTCTGTGAACTTACTGAGGGTGCACTCGATCCCCTTGTCCAGATCATTGATAAAGATGTTAAAGAGAACTGGTCCCAGTACCGAGCCCTGTGGGACACCACTTGTGACCGGCCGCCAACTGGATTTGACTCCATTCACCACCACTCTCTGGGCCTGGCCCTCCAGCCAGTTTTTAACCCAGCGGAGAGTATACCCATCTAAGCCATGAGCAGCCAGTTTCTCCAGGAGGATACTGTGGGAGACTGTATCAAAGGCTTTGCTGAAGTCCAGATAAACAACATCCACAGCCTTTCCTTCATCCAGCAAGCGGGTCACTTTGTCATAGAAGGAGATCGGGTTTGTCAAGCAGGACCTGCCTCTTGTGAACCCATGCTGGCTGGGCCTGATCGCATGGGCGTCCTTCATGCGCTGCATAATGGCACTCAGGATGGTCTGTTCCATGATCTTCCCCGGCACCGAGGTCAGACTGACAGGCCTGTAGTTCTCCGGATCATCCTTCCGGCCCTTCTTGTGGATGGGCGTCACATTTGC
>QJSC01015524.1:0-10705 GCA_003697955.1 Calidris pygmaea | reverse complement strand
TCTAACATATCTGGGACAGCAGCACTCAATGGTGGTGTGACTTCATTCAAGCCACGATAGTCTACTGTCAATCTCCATTCCCCATTAGGCTTTCGCACTGGCCATATGGGACTATTAAAGGGTGAGCGAGTCTTACTGATCACCCCTTGGCTTTCCAGCTGACGAATCAATTTCTGAAGAGGGAGCAGAGAATCTCGGTCAGTGCGATATTGTCACCTATGCACCGTTGTCGTAGCAATGGGCACATTTTGTTCCTCGACCCTCAGCAGCCCTACAATAGAAGGGTCCTCTGACAGTTGCACAACTTTCTCCGTCTCCACCGCCGCTACACCAAACGCCCACGGTAGCCCCTCAGGTCCTTAAAATACCCTTTCCTGAGGTAATCTATGCCAAGAATGCATGGTGCATCCGGGCCAGTCACAATGGGGAACTTTTCCCATTTATTCCCAGTTAGGCTCACTTCGGCCTCTAGTACAGTCAGGTCTTGAGATCCTCCTGTCACTCCAGCAATAGTGACAGGTTCTTCCCCTATGTGATTTGATGGCATTAGGGTGCACTGTGCATCAGTGTCCACCAGAGCCCTATACTTTTGTGGTTCTGAAGTGCCAGGCCATCGAATCCACACAGTCCAATAAACTCTATTGTCCCTCTCCTCCCCCTGGCTGGAGGCAGGACAACCCTCGTTTTGATGAGAGGGCCCACCACTTCTATCTGTGACAGCTGCGTGTCATAAATCAGGCTCCGAGGCCCATCTCTGCCTTCTAGGGGACTTTTCTCTGGAAACTGGAGCAGCACTGCTCCTGGAAGAACCCCTCCTGGTGGGTGTCTTACTCCGCAACTCAGGAACACGTGTCTGTAAAGCCGAAGTAGGTTTTCCATCCTAATTCCTCATGTTTTCTCCCTGATTACGCAGGGTAGACCACAGGATGTGTTGTGGTGTGCTTTGCTTCTCTCAACCACGTTTAGTAGGGAAGTGTTTGTCCCCACCTGAGATATTGGCCTTGCCAAATGTTTTCTTCAGCACTGACACACTGGCCTGTGGGGCAGAAAGAAGATTATTTGCATAATGCTGCATTCGAGCATCCATATCACCCATTGTCAGTGCCTCATCATCTGTCCAGCTAAATAATGCCAATACATTAGCATATGCTGCTGGTGCACTCAGTACCCATTTGCGCCAAACGGGTCCAGTAACTTTGAGTGCATCTGGATCTAATGATGTCTGCGGGTCATCCAAGTCACTGAAAATCATCTCCCGCACAGCTATTTCCCTCAGATTCTTAACACCTCTCTCAAGAGTTGTCCACTTTGATGGCTGGTACATGATATCATAGAATCATAGAATTGTCTAGGCCGGAAGGGACCTCCAAAGGTCATCTAGTCCAACACCCCCACAGTCAGCAGGGACACCCCCAACTAGACCAGGTTGCCCAGGGCCTCGTCAAGCCTCACCTTGAATATCTCCAGGGATGGGGCCTCAACCACCTCCCTGGGCAACCTGTTCCAGTGCTCCACCACCCTCACAGTAAAGAACTTTCTCCTAATCTCCAGTCTAAATCTGTTCCCCTCCACCTTAAAGCCATTGCCCCTCGTCCTGTCACTACAGGCCTTTGTAAACAGGCTCTCCCCAGCTTTCCTGTAGGCCCCCTTCAGGTACTGGAAGGCTGCTATTAGGTCTCCCTGGAGCCTCCTCTTCTCCAGGCTGAACAACCCCAGCTCCCTCAGCCTGTCCTCGTAGCAGAGGTGCTCCAACCCTGATCATTTTAGTGGCCCTCCTCTGGACCTGCTCCATCAGGTCCATGTCTTTCCTATATTGAGGGCTCCAGACCTGCACACAATACTCCAGGTGAGGTCTCACCAGAGCAAAGCGGAAGAATCACCTCTCTGGACCTGCTAGCAACACTTCTTTTGATGCAGCCCAGGATGTGATTGGCCTTCTGGGCTGCAAGTGCACACTGCCTGCTCATGTCCAGCTTATCGTCCCTATAGGGATACCTGCTCCTCACACTTAACAGGAGTCGCCTCCAGAGGGTGAGGTATTGTGGTGGTCTTCCAAGAGCTCTGTCAATACCTGATTCTCTAGCTAAAGGTGCTAGCCGCTTGGCTTATCTACCATCTAAGTCCAAACTATCAGCCCCATTGTCCCAGCATCAAAGCAGCCAAGGAATCACTTGCTCGCCTTCCTGACAGCTGTAATCCTTACGTATGTCCCGCAGCTCAGTTAGGGTTAATGATCGAGTGGTTTCCTCTGTTACTGTATTGCCTGATGTCCCTGGTTGACCATTGTCATCTGATGCTACTGCACGTTTCCTCTTATGTATGGGGTTGACTGACACTGGCACTGATTGAGTCCGTAGATCAGCTACATCATCCATCACAAGGGTCTAAGTAGATTCAGTCCTTGGTGCAGCTGCAGGTCTTGTCATGAGAGCCAGCATGGTCTGGATAAGATCAGGGTCTGTTGGGAGGGCTGGTGAGGTCTGCACGGGCGCGATGTCAGTTACGGGGGTCGGCAGGGTCTGTACAGGCACAGTAGTTGTCACGGGGGCTGGCGGTGTCTGCATGGGAGTGATGTCTGTCAGGGGGGCCGGTGGGGTCTGCACAGGAGGAACATCTGCGGCAGGAGGCTGCGGGGGCTGCACAGGAGCACTGACTGTGGGGGAGGCCAGCAGGGTCTCTAAAGGAGCAATGTCTGTCGGGGGGGGGCCAGTGGGATCTCTATCGGACCCTTCCTTCTACAGCAAATCCAGCCCATAAAAAAGAACAAGCCCACAAAAATTAACAACATAAGCACAATGACCAAAGCATTCCAAGGGTGTAGTGTATGAAGGCACGGACCCCAGTCAGTGATGCAACCAGAATCGTTTATTATAACCAACAGCCAGCTTATATAGTACCAGTGTATCTTCTTTCCCAACCGACAGGACCCTGCAACCCCCAACTGCCAGGCGGGCAGAATTCCCCTCCATCAGCCAGGGGCACCAGGCGTTGTTTACAGGTCGTCTGGAGATGCTCATGGGCCATCCTCTGCCATTGTTCCTGCTTCTTCTTCTGGTCTCTGCTTCTTCCACAATCCTGTTCTCCCACACAAGGGTATTTCAAACTCTCAAAAACTGTTACTATTGACGCTACCGGAACATACAAATTCTCAAAGGATATCCCCCCCCTCACTAAATGGCCCATAATATAACTCAAGGTGTAAATACCCACAATTCCCAAAAAGGATCTTCCCCCATTCTGAGGTGATTCTAACCATGGCGAGTCGCGAGATGCAATTACATAAGTGACAAAAACCGGACCATTTACAAAAGACCCAACAACATAGCAAAATGCCACCACACAAAATAGCAAGGCAATGTTTTTAACTCCACATTTCGAAATGATAAGCTTCCCTAAACCAATGAGAAATGGCAACAAACTCTTGCCCCACTCCCATAGCCGCCCACAAACAGCTGCGCAGAGATACCAGAGAACTCTGTTTACAGTACTTGGAAACAACTCCAACAGATCCATAATAACTGTTTTACAAATCCAATCAAATCTGTTTACAACTTCAACCCTTCAGAACTCTCAAATTAAGGCCTCCGATTCTCCCAGCACTATTTAAATTACGTGCAAACTATCACGTTAAATATCAAGGTCGTTAAAATACCCTGCTGCATGCCAAACTCTGGATTTCAAGAGGGCTAACTTTGTCCTTTTCACGAAACTGCTAGGCGAAATCCCATGGGTTAGGGCTCTGGAAGGCAAGGGGGCTCAAGAGAGCTGGGCAATATTCAAACATTGCCTTCTCCAAGCTCAAGATCAGTGCATTCCCAAGAGCAAGAAATCGAGCGAGGGAAGCAGGAGACCTGTATGGTTGAGCAGGGACCTTCTGAAAAAACTAAAGTGGAAGAAGGAAGTTTACACCAAGTGGAAGAAGGGACTGACCACTTGGGAGGATTACAGAGATGCTGTTAGACTATGTAGGGAAGAAACAAGGAAAGCCAAGGCCCCCTTGGAATTAAAATTAGCAAGGGATGTCAAAGTCAACAAGAAGGGGTTTTTCAATTATATTGGAGGCAAAAAGAAAACTAAAGAAAATGTGGGCCCGCTGTTGAATGAGTCGGGAGCCATGGCAACAGAGGATGCAGAGAAGGCGGAGTTGCTGAATGCCTTCTTTGCTTCACTCTTTACTGCTCAGGCCAGCCCTTGGGAGCCACAGAGTTTGGAAGAATCAGACAAAGTCTGGACAAAGGAAGATTTTCCCCTGGTGCAGAAAGACTAAGGTAAGGAGCAGTTAAGTGAACTGGATCCCCACAAGTCCACGGGTCCTGATGGGATACACCCGCGAGTGCTGAGGGAACTGGCAGAAGTCATTGCTGAGCCCTTCTCCATCATCTTCGAAAGGTCCTGGAGAACAGGCGAGGTGCCTGAGGACTGGAGGAAAGCCAACATCATCCCAGTCTTCAAAAAGGGCAAGAAGGAAGACCCGGGAAACTACAGGCCAGTCAGCCTCACCTCCATCCCTGGAAAGATGATGGAACGACTCGTTCTGGGCATCATCTCAAAGCATATGGAGGAAAAGAAAGCTATCAGAAGTAGTCAACATGGATTCACCAAGGGGAAGTCACGTCTGACTAACCTGATAGCCTTCTATGATGGCATCACTGGTTGGATAGATGAAAGGAGGGGGGTGGATGTTGTCTACCTTGACTTCAGCAAGGCTTTTGAAACAGTCTCCCACAGCATCCTCATAGATAAGCTTAGGAAGTGTGGATGAGAGGAATGGGCAGTGAGGTGGATTGAAAGCTGGCTGAAAGACAGAGCTCAGAGAGTTGTTATTAGGGGCACAGAATCCAGTTGGAGGTCTGTAACAAGTGGAGTCCCCCAGGGGTCAGTACTGGGTCCAGTCCTCTTCAATATATTCATCAATGACCTGGACGAGGGGATGGAGTGTACCCTCAGCAAGTTTGCTGACGATACAAAACTGGGAGGGGTCGTTAACACGATGGAGGGCAGTGCTGCCATACAGCGAGACCTGGACAGGCTGGAGAGTTGGGCAGAGAGGAACCTGATGTCCTTCAATAAAGGCAAGCGTAGGGTAATGCACCTGGGGAGAAATAACCCCCTGCACCAGTACAGGCTGGGGGCTGACTTGCTGGAGAGCACCTCTGAGGAGAAAGACCTAGGAGTCCTGGTGGAGAACTGTATGACCATGAGCCAGCAATGTTCCTTTGTGGCCAAGAAGGCCAATGGCATCCTGGCTCCAACAAGAACAGCCATCAAGAAGAGTATGACCAGCAGGTCGAGGGAGGTTATCCTCCCCCTCTACTCTGCCCTGGGGAGGCCCCATCTGGAATACTGTGTCCAGTTCTGGGCCCCCCAGTTCAAGAAGGACAGGCAACTGCTGGAGAGGGTACAGTGGAGGGCTACGAAGATGATTAGGGGCCTGGAGCATCTCCCTTATGAGGAGAGGCTGAGGGACTTGGGTCTTTTTAGTCTAGAGAAGAGAAGAGAAAACTGAAGGGGGATCCGGTCAATGCTTATAAATACTTAAAGGATGGGTGTCAAGAGGATGGGGCCAGTATTTTTTCAGTGGTGCCCAGTGACAGGACAAGAGGAAATGAGCACAAACTTGAATATAAGAAGTTCCACCTAAACATGAGGAGAAACTTCTTTACTTTGAGGGTGGCAGAGCACTGGAATAGGCTGCCCAGGGAGGTAGTGGAGTCTCCTTCTCTGGAGACATTCAAAACCCGCCTGTGCAACCTGCTCTAGGTGGACCTGCTTTGGCAGGGGGGTTGGACCCGATGATCTCCAGAGGTCCCTTCCAACCCCACGTGATTCTGTGATTCTGTGAACTATCATTCAAAGCTAGCAAAGACCTTCCAAGTATTGTCTTGCACATAACTAATCACTGCATTTGTTTTTTCTCTTTCAAACCTTTTATGGCACTATTTAAGCTGTCAGAAGCCTCATTTATTCAGCATTTTAAGTGCAGAAGTGCCCAATGGATAGCTGATCTTTCACATGGATCTTTCTGCTACATGGTATTCCCACCAGTCAGCTCTCCCTGTGCATACACGATTGTTGTTCCTCACATAGATGCAAATTCTGCAGTATGATCGTAGCACTAACTAACATGGTATTAGCAGGTGTTGTTCAAACAAAGAGAAACGTTTAAGTAGAGAAGGAAAAAGAGATGAGAAAGCCTCATGAGGAACTTTGTCTTTACCACGAGTCAGCAACAAAAGGCAAGGCCGGGTTGAATCATTCTAAAGGAACAGCTGGGTTTTGTTTATTGATTTTCTTTTTTTTTTTTCCCCTAAGAATAAAACACTTTCTCAGGCCACTCTGTGTTATAAGTTTAGAGAGAGATCATACCATAAGGAAACTTACTTCGCTAGCCACTCAGCTGCAGCTTTATTGTCAGCTGTCTGTTTTTCACTCAGTCTGACTGCGAGTTCTTCCCTCTTCAGCCGGGCATATGGGTGTTTGGGGCAATGATGGTTTGCATGTGTGAATCTGCTTAAACAGCCTTAAAAGAACCAAAATACCAATGGAGAACACATTAAGGAAATCAGTCAACTGACATGTTAGCATAACATCCGTGGGACGAAGATGCTCCTTACTCCACAAAAACCTGGATGCATTTGAAAACAGCACATTAGTCGCAAGGCCCATAACATGCCCAATCATTTTATGCATTGGTATCAACTGATACAATTACTGATAACTTGGCTTATATAATAAAGTATGCAGTCCTTATATCTAAGTTTGCATGGTTATGCACAGATTCTGTGTGGTTTCTCTAAAAGCTCCTCTAAAATTAAGATCCAAAGCTCTTATAGATCGCTGCCACATGAGCATCCATACATTCCCAGTACTAGACTGACACTAATTCTGAAAGTCACAAGTTGTTCTCTGGGGGCTCACCATTCTCTGAGCAGACGAAAGGCTTTTCCCCTGTATGAAGACGCTGGTGAGTTTTGAGTTGCCCACTCTGAACAAAGGCTTTCCCGCAGTCTGGATAGTCACACAAATAAGGTCTTTCTCCTTTAAAAACAAAACAAACAAACAAACAAAAATCCCCCACAAAAAAAGCAACTTCCCCACCCAAAACCAAACCCAAAACCACAACTGCACACACAGATTTATGAAAGCTGAATATAGAAGTCATACTATCCAGTGGTGGTCCTTGGCTTGAGACTTACACAAGCAAGTTCTCCTTTTATGCCCTCATACTTGCATCTACTCATAAAGCCTTAGTGCACTGGACAGCAGAGATACACTTTTACCCCAAATGGATGTTTAAGGTATGTATCAAATGCTACTGGATAATACATTTTTTCCCCAGAAAAATAACAAAATTATATTTTTGCCTTATCATATTTCTAATCTTGCACATTATTTAAATAATCTATACTCAAGTCAGCTTCTGGTATCTTGAAGTACAAGATAATTCTAGAAGGCATAAAAAGGATGGGCTGAGCGCAGTTCAGAGAAATCATGGGCCTCGCTTTTTCCCCCCTCCATGATAAGATTGGGTGTTCCTCCCTGTCACTGTCCAGATTTTTTGGACTGCAGTAAGAATCTGAGCAAGGCAGACAGAGCACTACAGCAACTGCAAATAAGATGACTCCTTATCAAGAAGTCATCCTTAGTTCTGTTCATTTTGGTATGTGAGACAGTGGCAAGCAATGTTACACACTGTTCTCCTTTGAAAACTTCTGCTTCAGCATGTAAGCAGATGTGTGAACTTAGTAGTGGCCGGGTTTCCAAAAAGGCTACAGTTTCGTAGTTCTGCAGTGTTAGCAGCATCTCATCATCTTGGTTCCAGAGAAGAGAAGAATTTGACAGTGTTTTCCCTTTGGGCACTGCATCCTGTGTTTCAGAATATCATGAAAGACTGAGGGCTTAGAGTGTTTTGTTTGTTTGTTTAAGAACTTTTTTTTTGGACATAAAACTTTCCTAAAGCACTGAGATAAGTCCTAGAACTGATACTTGTAGTTAGGTAGAATGAAACATACACAGTATATTATATAGCTAGATAAACAGATAGATACAACAAAGTAAAGGCAAACAAGTCCAATTACAACCAGATGCATTTTATCATTAATATAAACTGAACTAGGGGAAAATAACTGAGGTTAACGATATAGGGATGTATAAAGTTGCAGAAGTATCTTATTAGATACTTTTACTAGACTATTTGAAAAAAGTTGTAATGAATAAATGGAGGTAGGAAGAGAAACTCATTCTAGACTCAAGCTAAGAGAATTTTAGGTAAACCATCAAGAACGACTTCCCCATGCAAACTGCAACAAGAGGAATGGAGATAGTGGGTATTTCCCCTATGTCTCTCAAGAGTATGATTGGGTGGCAAGTTTGCAAAGGTGTGCCATGCCACCACTCCTCAGAAAGGACAACTAAAAGAAGGTAACGCTAACTTACGAAGTCAGAAGAGTAACACCAAGGTGAGTTCTGCTCAATCAAGTAGTCCGTGTTTAATACACAAGTTCAACACCTAATTCAAGCAAGTGAAATGAAAACAACTTTTGACCAAAAGGCATGAAGAATCTGATATTTAATATAAGTATTCACAGACTTGTCTTGTTTGAGTCAGAAAAAGAGACAACAGCAGCCAAGGCTTTATGTGTCTACAATAGTTCATACTTTATTGCAACTGGGAACTGGGGTTGTTTATCCTGGAGAAAAGGAGGCTCAGGGGAGACCTTATCGTGCTCTACAACTACCTGAAAGGAGGTTGTAGAGAGGTGGGTGTCAGTCTCTTCTCCCAAGTAGCAAGCGATAGGATGAGAGGAAATGGCCTCGAGTTGTGCCAGGGGAGGTTTAGATTGGATATTAGGAAAAATTTCTTCACTGAAAGGATTGTCAAGCATTGGAACAGGGTTGCCCAGGGAAGCGGTTGAGTCACCAACCCTGGAGGTATTTAAAAGACGTGTAGATGTGGTGCTTAAGGACATGGTTTAGTGGTAGACTTGGTAGTGTTAGATTTACAGTTGGACTCAATGATCTTTTCCAACCTAAATGATTCTATGATTCAATTATTGTGTAAAAACTACACAAAAGAAGAAGGAAATAGAAGTCAGAGAAGATGTAGTCAGAATGAAAAATACTACCAAGTACGTAACACCAAGCTCAGGAAAATTTTTTCCTCTTATTAAGGAAGTCTGACAACATCAGATAAAATATTTATGCTATATGCCCAAATTACTGCTACAGTGACAAAAACAATTACAGAAAGGCTTTCCTTTGATTGCACTAACAAGCCCTGGAAGAAAGGTATGATTAATTTAACAATTACAATAAGATATTAACAGGTTGAGGGTGGGGGTTTTGCCTTCCCAACTGCTTCATAGATGTTTGTCAGCTACTCACATCTTCCTTTTAATCTCTTCACTTACCGGTATGAGTTCGTTTGTGTGCCTGTAGTGATTTCTCTCGTGGAAACACCCTGTTGCAGATATTGCAACGTATTGTGCTAGAAGAATGCTCTCCTTCATTTATTAGATCACGAACTGTGTCTGCTCTTGGTCGGCCACGTCTTATCCCGTCCTGTATTAAAATAATTAAGAAACTGAAGTGCCATGCTTTTCCATGCAAGCAGTTTAGCAAAGAACATCCCCCCTCCCCCAAGCAAACAAATCCACAACACAACCCACAAGCAACCCCACACAGTATTTTTACATAAGCTCAACAAAAATGAAGGATCTGCTAAAATAATACATATACATTATGCAAAAAAAAAAAAGTAAAAGAAAAAGACGCTAGAGCTCATTTAGAATTAGCCCAAAAAATATTTTACAGAGCTCTAATGTAGATATATCCAGAGATGGGTAAAACAGCAGAAACGTGCAAACCAAGTATAAGACTATCCAACAGTATAGCTCATATTATCACAGGAGTCATCAAATAGCAGTATGGGGGAGGTTGGTTTGGGGGGGGGGGTGCAGGATGTGCGTGGTACATGTGAGGTGCATGGTGCATGCGCACATGGTTCATGGTGCATGCATGGGGGGATAGGTGTGCACAGGGACATAGTGTGTAGGGCAGATGTCATGTGGGTGGTATGTGGTGGGCAAGAGCAGTGTGCATGTGCTGCATGGGTGGGTGGGTGTGTGCTGTGGGTGCAGGTGTTATGTGGTGTGGGGGGGAGTAGAGTGTGGGGTGCGTGGGGTAGAAGGTGCATGCACACATGGTATGTGGGGAGGTGCACATGTGCAGTGTGGGCATGGGGTGTGTGGTGCATGCATAGGTGCATTTGTGGGGTACATGTGGTGGGTTGTGGGTAGGCGTGGGGTGTGTCAGGACTAGGTAGGGGTTGGAGATGTGTGCATATGGGGGCTTTGGGGGCATCTGTTTTGGGGTGTTTTTTTCTCTGCCAGGATCTTGAGTCATCTGAATTTTTTTTCATTCTGTGGTTTTGGGTTGTCAGGGTTTTTTTCATTCCATGGCTTTGGGTTGTTGGGGATTTTTTTGGCTATGAGCTTTTGGGCTTTTATTTTGGTTTCTGCTTTTGGGGTCATCTGAGGATTTTTTTCATTCTGGGGTCTTGGGTTGTTGGGGGTTTTATTCATTCTGGGGTCTTGGATTGTTTGTGGTGTTTCGTTCCAGTGTTTTGGGTTGCTTGGGATTTTTTGATTTATTTTTTTTTAGTTCCGGGGTTTTGGGTTGTTTGGGGTGTTCGACTGTGGGGTTT
>QJSC01015329.1:123910-214829 GCA_003697955.1 Calidris pygmaea | reverse complement strand
TTTGTTTGTTTGTTTGTTTACTTGCCGTTTTCCCCCTGTTTTCACCCCAAAGCCAGCGGTTCCTCATCTATTTTCATCCCCGATGACTTGGTGGTTGCGGGGGGAAAAAAAACAAAACCCAGGAGCTCGATTTTGTTACAAACAGGATCCCGAGCCCCATCCAACTCTTTCCGAGCGCCTCCCTGCACACCTCGCTGGTGTATATACCGGTGTATATTTTTAACAGCTGGGGTTGGGGTTTGGTTGATTTTTTTGTCCCCAGAAACGCAGCCAGTAGCCCTGCGTGCCGCGGGCACAAGCCAGGGCTTGTTCCCAGCTCCCCACGTATTCCCTCCGCCCCGCTGCTTCCCCAGGATGCCACCCGCTCCCCCAGCTCGGACCTCTGCTCCCGAAACGGCAACGGATTCACGCCCCACTTCTCCTTTCACCCCCCCCCCCCAAAAAAGCCATTTCCCCACCTGGTGGGGTGCCCGAGCTCTCCCCACCCACCGCCCCGCAGCTTTTGGGTGAGAGAATTTGCCTCCCTGTCCCCCCACCACACTGAGGAGGTCACTGGGGGCAGGCACAACGCCGGCACGGGGGGTTTGTCCCCCCCTCTCTCCCGGCCGTGTTTACCGCCAGGCTGTTATCAATCTCTGCTCAAGAAGGACAGTACCCAAGATAGCCCCCGGAGTGACTTCAGAGTGTGCTCAGCTCCTCCGATAAAGCCGCAGGCAGAGTGGTGGGAGGACAAACAAAGCCTTTTATCGCCAATTAATGGGGCCTTCGGCTCCTGGGGCTCCTCAGAAAGGTCACGTACGCTGGGGCAGGCACGCACGGACCTGCGGAGGGGGGACGTGCTTTCCAGAGCAGAGGGCTCCGAGGGGGACGGTGTCTCGCCCCCATTTTACAGGGGCACTGGAGGAGGTAGACATGGTTTTCCCCCAGCCTGGCACCGAACAAAGCCCCTGTCCCAGCCTGGCCATGCCCTGCTCTTGCTCCCCTCAGCATCCCTGGATTTTTAACGCATTTCACTCCAACAAGCTCTTTTTTCTTAAGAAACCCAGACAACGCCAGCTAATGGGACAGGATCAGGCCCTGCCTGTGCTCACCACCCAAATGCTGCCTGGAAGACGAGGCTCAGCAGCAGCCACGTTAAAAACAACACACATGAAAACCCTCACGGTCCTGTCACCTGCTATCCGATTTCGTGACAGCCAGGGCCTTGCCTCACAACCCAGAGAGGCGTCAGGGCACAAGCCAGCCACGGCGTGCGTCCCCTTCCCTGCCACTGTCCCCACCAGAATGTGTCTAGGCTGAGCAGCAAGGCCTGGGATGGGGTCTGGCCCTGGACAGGGCAGGGGGGGGAGCTGTGGTGAGGCCTAAGGCCCAAGCCAGGCACTGAGGTGGGGACTGGGGTGAGGCCCAGGCCCTGAGGGGTGAGGCCCAGGCTCTAAGGGGGAGCCTGGGGGGTGAGACCTAGGCCCTGAGAGGGAGCCCAAGTTGGGGTAAGGACTGGGCCGTGAGAGGGTGAGGCCCAGGCCCTGAGGGGTGAGGCCCAGGCTCTAAGGAGGAGCCCAAGGGGGTGAGGCCCAGGCCCTGAGGGGGAGCCCAAAGGGGTGAGGCCTGGGCCCTGTGAGGAGTGAGGGCCTTGAGGGGGTGCCAGGGGGTGAAAACCAGTCCCTGAAGGGGTGAGGCCCAGTCCCTGAGGGTGAGGCCCAGATCCTGAGGGATTGCCCGGGGCGGGGGGTAAGGCCTGGGTTCTGAGTGGGAGCCCAAGGGGTGAGGCCTGGGCCTTGAGGGGGTGCCGGGGGGTGAGGCTCAGTCCCTGAGGGCATGTCTGGGGAGTGAGGCCTGGGTCCTGAGGGGGAGCCCAAGGGTATGAGGCCCGGGCCCTGAGGGGGTGAAGCCCAATCCCTGAGAGAATGTCCAGGGAATGAGGCCTGGTTCCTGAGGGGGATCCCGGGAAGGGGGGGTAGAGCCCAGGCCATGAGAGGGTGAGGCCCAGGCTCTAAGGAGGAACACGGTGGGGTGAGACCTAGGCCTTGAGAGGGAGCCCAAAGGGGTGAGGCCTAGGCTCTGAGGGGGTGCCAGGGGGTGAAAACCAGTCCCTGAAGGGGTGAGGCCCAGATCCTGAGGGTGAGGCCCAGATCCTGAGGGAATGTCGGGGGGAGAGGGGGGGAGCCCGGGGGGGGAATAGGGCCCAGGCCATGAGGGGGTGAGGCTCAGGCCCTGTTGGGGTGCAGAGGGGCTAAGGCCCGGTGCCCGGGGGAGGTGAGGCCCAGAGGGGGTGGCAGGCGGATCTCACCGGCCCAGCCCGACCCGGCCCTCCTGATGCAACCCCCGGCGGCGTTTGCGGGGCCCGGGCCGGCTCGGGCTCGGGAAGAGGGGGGGGAAGGGGGCGGGGCCTCCCGCTGTCACCGGGCAGGAGAGACGCCGCGGACGTGCCCCGCGCTCCCATTGGCGGGAGCCGGCCGGAGGGGCGGGGCCTGACTCACCGCCTCTATATAAGGCGGCGGGCGAGAGCTCGCAGGGGTAGAGCCGAGGGGGCGGCGAAGGGAGCGGGGAGAGCGGCGGCGCCATGCCCGGGCTGTGGGAGCGGCTGGCGGGCGGCGAGCGGGGCCGCCTGGAGACCTCCGACTGCGAGTCGCTGGGCAGCGCCTCCGGCTCGGAGGGAGGTGAGTGGGAGAGGGCCCTTCCGGGGGGTTCCTGAGGGAGCGGGGGGGTGGGGGGTGGGTGGCGGCCCAGGGTCCCTCTGAGGGAGTGGGGGGGGGGGTGGCGGCCCACGGTCCCTCTGAGGGGGCTGAGGGGTGCCCCAGGGTCCCTCAGGGTGATGGCGGTGCTACGCCAAGCCCCCTGTGCCCCACTGATGCTTCCCCCCAAGCCCCCGCTGACCCACCTTCTGTCCCCTCCGCAGATGCCGATTACGCCGAGGGTGCCTCCCTGCCGGACCTGGACCTTCTGCACGACCCCGAGGACGAGCTGCTGTGCTCCAACCTGATGGACCTGGTCCAGGCCACCCTGGGCAGAGCCCCGCTGGGGACCAAGCGCTGCTCCCGGCTCCTCATGCCGGCCCAGCTCCTGGCGCAGGTGAGGACGGAGCTCCTGCGGCTGGCCTGCAGCGAGCCCTGCGGGCTGCGCGGGGCCCTCCTGGACCTCTGCGTGGAGCACGGCAAAGCCTGCCACGACGTGGGGCACATCGCCGTGGACCCGGCCGTGGTGCCCACCTTCCAGCTCACCCTGGTGCTCCGGCTGGACTCCCGCCTCTGGCCCAAGATCCAGGGACTCTTCACTTCGGGGCCGGCCTTCACGCCGCTGAAGCTGAGCACGGGCTTCAGGGTGATCAAGAAGAAGCTGTACAGCTCCGAGCAGCTGCTCATCGAGGAGTGCTGACTTCACCCAAGTGGCTTCGGAAGAGCCGGGTCGGAGCGCCGGCGGCTCCCGGCAGCCGCTGTAGTTTAGGTTAGGCTGGAGTAGGGCTGTAGGTGGAAGTAGTCCCGGGGGCAGGCAGAGGGTCCCCCGTGGGGGCACCCGCCTGCGCCGGGGCATCCCTAAAGGTGGAGCGGAGCGGGGACCCCGGGCAGAGATGGCTTCACACCGTCGATGATTGTGGCTGCCGTGCTCCCGGATGTGGCAGCGGGGCTGCTGGCGGGGGCAGGCGGTCTCCCTAGCGTTGACTGATCGATTAATCATAGTATTCCTTTTTTTTTTTTTTTTGTAATGAGGATTGTAATCAATGGGGTTTTGGGGGGGGAGGGGCGCGTGTGGAAGTGAGTGATGGCTGAGTTGTAGGTTGGGATCAAAGGCAAAACCCCCACCGCTGGGACCCGGGGGGCTCCGGGGGGGCTCCCAGGGAGGCAGAAGGGGCTGTGGGGGGGAAAGGAAGTGGGGGGGTCCGAAATGGTGGTGTGTCTTTGATCAGGAGAGTGGAGCGTGGTGGGGAGAGGGGGGGGTACGGGGTGACGCGGGGCAGGACCCCTGGCCGTGACACACCGCGGGGGCTTCATTGGTTACAGTTTACACTCCATACACTTGATGTTCAAGTGCTAGACTTCTATGCAATCATGGCGGGGTGGGGTTTTTTTTTGGTATTTTTTACTTTTCTAATAAAACTTTGTCTGAATTGATAACCTGCTGTCTCCCTGGTGTTGGCTCTGCTCCGGAGAGGGATGATGCAACTGCTCCCTGATGGTCCGAAATCCCCGCTGGCACCCTCAGGAAGCCTTTCCCCCTGTGGGGCAGCCCCTGTGGTGGGAGTGGGGAAGGTTTTGGGAATGAGGGGGGGGGGAAAATCCCGCTGTGGCCGTTCCTAATTGCAGGCCATGGGGCTGTGACTCAGGGTGAGGGGCTGAGTCAGCCCCCCCTGAGCCAGCCAGGTGTCTGCCCTGGGGGTGGGGGGGAAAGCCCCCTGGCACCCCAGCAAGGGACTGCTGCTCCTCCTCCCCTGGGAGCACCGGGGGGATTTGGGGGGCAAAAATCCAGGAGAATTGGCTAAAATTACAAGGGAAGGACGCAGGGAGGGTCACACCTGCCAGGGGTGAGGGCTCCCCCGCTCCAAACACACTCTGCAAAAATGAGACCAATTACCCAAGCCTGCAATTAGAGGCACTTGGAGAAAAGGCTTTCACTAAAGGGTAATTAAGCTGCTTGGCAAAGGCAGAGCCCTGGGAAGGTGTAAGGGCTAAAACCAGCCTTAAAAAGAAGGAGGAAAAAAAACAAAAAGCATTTCCATTCCAAAGTGAGTTTGTTCTGGCTCAGGCCTCTGTTGTAGATTTGGGGTTTTTTCCTGCTGTGGACAAACAGTGACTTTTTGATGAAACTTCACCAAAAAAAGAAAGAGTTGTTTCTGAAAAGGACAACCCAAGTGCTTCAAGCTGAGGTTGCTCACCCATGTTAAATAGGAACAATCAGGGCAATGAGCACGGGTACAACTGGAAAACTGCCTTTACAAACCCACCTTGTGCAAAGGGGGGGGCTGTTTTCCCCTAAAATTTTTGAGGTTTCTCAAAGGGTCATGTGATGGACCATCACCCCCCCCCTCACGTGAGGGGCACCCCCGTGTCCTGCGGGGTTGGCCGGTGGCCAAACCGCCATCAAACCAGCCCAAGAGCCACGGAGGAGGGGGCTGGCAAGGAAACTCCGAAGTTTTTTGGCAAAAAAAAAAAAATCACCAAAGAAGCAGGTTTTGGCACCAGGGTGGAAACTGGCATATTGCCCCCCCCCCCAGCTGCAGTGGGAGATTTATGGAATGGCCACGGCAGCGACACCGGCAGCTCAGGCTGAGACATATTGTGTCTTCAAACTATATATAAACCTCCATAAATATATGTATTTTTATCCCTCGAGCTCCTAAGCAGGCGGAGGGGATCGCCCAGCCTCTCGCCGTGGTCCCCGCTCGTCCCCCGCCAGCCCTTTCGGAGGGTGGACTCACGTTTCGGGTTATTCCACGAAAAAGGCTTCGCAGAAAAGACCGAGAAAACAAAAAAAACCACCACCACCAAAAAAGGCAGAGTGACGGGATGAGCCCATTTGCTGGGGAGGGCAGGTCATCGTGCCCCCCCCCCCAAAACGCCCCCTTGGCTCCCCGGCAGGTGAAGCTTGGCTTCTATTTATAGCAAAACGGCCTTTCTCGTGACAAATTTGGGGGGTAGTCAAGGTCCCTGGGGTTTGGCAGCTCCCTGGAAGGTGCCAGGAGCTTCCAGCGAGGCTGGATTTAGCCTCTCCCGCGGCAGGGGGGCACGGAGAGGGATATTTTGGGACCCGGGAGGTGGCGATGGGGGCTATTTGTGGCACCAGCATTGGCCCGGGGCTCCCGAGGGCCATCGCGGTGGCAGGGAAAGGGAGATTTTTGGGGACATCAGCAGCAATAAGGCAAATGAGGGTTTAAATCCCAGGGTAACACTAAACTCTTCCCTTTTCTGCCCAAAATGATGGTGGTGAGAAGCGGGGTCCCCTCTGCTCCCCACCTGCCCGAGGAGGATGCTCATGGGGCGCCTCCCTTCCTCCGGCTCCTGCCCCAATTAAAAGCTTGGGTTAACGAGCTGGGGAAGGAGCTAATGGGCAGCCCAAATCGCTCACACCTTTGATGAGCGGGCAGGGACCAGCGCACCGAAACACAGAGCATCTCCCATCGCTGGGGGCTGGGAATGACCCAAAATGCAGCAAAACCACCCCAAAAACGGAGTGCAGAATTAAACAAAATATAAATAATTAGGGGGGGTGGGTTTGTGCCGGTGGCACCGGGGGGGTTCCTGACTCACCGCTGCTGCCAGGAACGCAGCGCCGAGGGCAAATGGAAGCGGTGTGACCCTCCAGACCCCGAGAGAAGGGAAAAAAAGGGGAAAAGGGGAAACATAAACCCACCAGAAACCGCCATCCCTTTGATGCACGGGGCCAGGGAAGAGGAGGGGAGCACCAGCAGGGTCCAGCCCGCTGCAGGAGAAGCCTTTTGCTGCCCCAGGGAGGGCGGATTTGGGAAAAAAAGAGCCCCGTTTGGGAGTGCAAGCCCCCAATCCCGAGGTTGGGCCAGCAGCTGGCAGTTTCCAAGCGCGTCTCGGGCAGCCTTTCCGCCCAGGACAAAGGCAGCCTGAACCTTCCTGCCCACAGCCCTCCCCGCACGGGGACCTTCACACGCTGGGATGGGATGAAAATAAAGCATCCTCCCGAACAGCCTGGCCCGAGGACGCGGGGGACCCAGCTCACAGCACTGCTTCTGTGGGAGGGGGGGAGGAAGGCCAGGTCCCCCATGCCGGGAGGCATCCTCCTGGGAGCATCCCAGGGGAACCAGTTTGAAGCCAAGAGCGAGCGGGTCACTATCACCTGGTTGGGACCCACAGGTAACTCCCACCTCCTCTCCATCTTCTCCCCATCCTTCCCCCTTCCCATGCTCCGGCTGGAGCTCTCTGGGGCTTGGGGGGGACAGCAAAGAGGCCACATTTCGTTTACCTGTGCCGATGCGACGAAGGCAGCGTGAAGGAGCTGTAAAAACTGGAGCTGGCTGGGTCAAGGAGCCATGGGACACCGACGCAGCCGGAGCCTTTCACGTTATAAACATTTATTTATAGATGTACAGTCGTTTAATTCGTTCTAAATCAAGAGATACAGCCTCTGTGAGCATCCGTTAGGATCTACGCCTTCTCGCTCCTTATTATCCATGGGTATCTACTCGGAAAAAGAAAAAAAAAATAAAAGAAAAAAATCCAAAGGTTTTGGCAGGTGAGCGATGCCGTTGTGCAGGACACTCAGCACCTTTTCTGACCATCATTTTCATTTAGCCCCCTCACCACCATCTCTTCTCCTGTGCCTCTATTAAGAGCTATTTCCAAATGCCATACTTCCACCCAGTTCAAGTTTTAACCTTTAAGTTAAGTTCCAACCTTAAAATCAGGTGCAAGTCGTGGTGGGTGCGGGACAGTAAGGCTTGCAGTTAACTGGGGGGGTGGGAGGGGCTGATATTTTGCCCAATAAATAAATAGCTGAAGATAGAGCCACATGGATCCCTAGCAACCAAGATATAAACCCACCTTATCTCTCACCTCCTGCAGCCCCTGCCACCCCACCTGGGAGCCGCTGTTTGGGTTCGCTCCCCTGAGGGTGTCACGGGGCAGTTCTCATTGGAAACGGCTTTAGATAAAAATGAACTGCAGGATATAAAAAAAAAAAATATATATATAATTAATAATCCAGTTTATTCCACAGGAGGTAGCTCCGCTCGTGCCAGTTTGGCTTCCAAGAGAGAGTTCCTAACCTGGAACGCCCTCCCACCGCCCTAACGCCCGTCCTGCCCGACAGTGATGGAGCGAGAGCCGCGCTGCAGAGCTCTGAGGACAGAGCAGGCACACCCCCCCAACTCCCCCAGCAAAACTTCCTTCAACAGAAGCAATAAAAAGCTCCTTTTCTTATGAATTAGCAATATCTGACAGGTCTCCTCAGGGACAGGGTGTCAGGGCCACGGCCACGTTGCAAAGGGGAACGCTGGTGGGTGAGGAACCCCAAGTGGAGGACACACACGAAAAGCCCCAACAAAAGGAGACGGGCTGGTGGAAAGCCCTCTTTTACAGCCCGAAGGCCGCACGCTGATTACGAGGCAGAATTCCAGCAGACTCTGCGAAAAAAGACTTGACGTGCACAAATCAACCCAACGACCGATGAGCAAAACCCATCCAGGACAATCCTTCCCGTCACCGAGTGCGACGCCGGGGCTCAGCTGACACCCCCCCATCCCCCAACAGCTCCCGCCAACGCTGCAAAACCACGCCACGAATCCGGACGGTTTCCCCAATTTCTTTGTTAACCCCCTACAGATTTGGAATTACTTTTATTAAAACCCGAAAAGGCGGGTGTATCACCATCCCGAGCCGCGGAATTCCACCATCCTCCAGAAAGCAAAAGTACAGGAACTGCCATGTGATTCTTGTTTTAGTTGTGTCAGGCAGGAAAGCGCTGCAGAACAAGACACCCTGGAAAGAGGCTTCCTGCTGCCCCGTTTACCAAACCGGGCAGAAAACAAAATAATTTAATCATCCAACCCCTGCATAGTTTAAAAGTACAACATATATACAGCTATAAATTAATTCTAAATAGATTATATTTTCTTTTCTTTTTAAAAAGTTTTCTGTTATCACCAAATCGTCCGATTTCTCTCTCCGTCGGCAGCGAGCGGAGCGGTCGCGAAGGGTCTCCTGCTTCATGGCTTCTGCAGTGAAGTTTGTGTGTTATTTTTACACTCTAGGCGTTTGTTCTCGGGGCTGTGGGATCTCAGGAGCAACAAGACTGTCGCGCGCGCTAGCGGTGTCGGAAGGGAAGGAGCAGCTTGATTTCCTGTCCTGAGACATCGGTCGAACGGCGCAGACAGGCAGAGAGAGAAGAAAGAGGGCAGTTTGTGCGTTGCTAATTCTCCGATTCCGTTTTTTTTTTTTTTTTTTTTTTTTTAATATACAGTTTGATTCTTTTAAATAATCGAGTCTGTCACCTCGGCTCAGTGCACTTCACCAAAAGTCTTCAGGCATTTCAAGGAGTCTGGGAACAAAAGCGGTAGCGGTGTCAGTCTCCGGACAATCGCACGTCACCATACCTCCCCCTTCCTCCCCCGCCTTCACCCCGCAACCCACTACAGGCAGCAGCTTTTTCAGTCGTGTTATTTCATTCCGCAGCCCGGAATCCTGGGCTGTGTAGGGAAGAGTGTGGCCAGGAGGTGGAGGGAGGTCATTCTCCCCCTCTGCTCTGCACTGGTGAGGCCACAACTGGAATCCTGCGTCCAGTTCTGGGCTCCCCAGGTCAAGAGGGACAGGGAACTACTGGAAAGAGTCCACTGTGGGGCAACAAAGATGATGGAGGGATTGGAGCATCTCCCTGATGAGGAAAGGCTGAGAGAGCTGGGACTCTTTAGCCTGGAGAAGAGAAGGCTGAGGGGAGACCTTATCAATGCTGACAAGTATCTCAAGGGAGGGTTGAAGGAGGAGGGAGCCAGACTCTTTTCAGTGGTTCCCAGTGAGAGGACGAGGGGCAACGGGCACAAGTTGGAACATAAGAGGTTCCACTCAAATATGAGGAAAAACTTCTTCACAGTGAGGGTGCCAGAGCCCTGGAACAGGCTGCCCAGGGAGGGTGTGGAGTCCCCTTCTTTGGAGATTTTCAAGACCCGCCTGGATGCTCCTGAGTAACATGCTCTGACAAGCTCTAGGCAATCCTGCTTCAGCAGGGGAGTTGGACTAGATGATCTCTATGGTCCCTTCCAACTCTAAAAAAATTCAGTGAAATTCAGTTATTTCAATCCGCAGCCAGCCCCCTGCCTAAGAGCAGCTCTCTTTTCACACTGCTGAGGGTACAGAGAAAGAAAATCAGGCAATTAACGCCGGTCTATCGTGAAAGAAGAGGCGCAGTTATCAAAACGAGAGAGCGGGCCTATCAAGATAAGAATGGTTCCAAAAACAGGTTACACCCAAAAAAAGGCCGAGCGTGACCCAAAGGATTTGCTTTAAGGGCCAAACTTTCAGATGGGCTCCCTTTGCCAAGGAAAATAAAAACCAAACAAAAATGCCTCTGCTAAACCTCCTTACTCGTGCACACAAATCAAGCAGCTGGATGCCCCAACGTCCCCACGACGTCTTTGCAAGCCTAAATGGGATCTGTACAACTAACACCTGGTGCAAGCTTCACCTCTGATTTATTTCCTATAGAAACCCTGTTTCCGAATTAATTTTGTGGTGGGGGGAACCTGTATGTTTTACAGCCACCCCAGCAGTATCTGGGAGGTGAAACCAGCTCAGATAATTAAGCAGGAGAAGGACTCCAAACTCAATGCCAATTTTTTTTTTCCCCATTATTTCCGTGCAGTTCTCCCATGACCCAGCACACCGGGTCTGACGCGGGTGATGTGGGGGTCACCTTAATTCAAGCTCTCCAACCCCCCGAGTCTCCCCCTCAGCTGTTTTTACTTTGATTCCCAGCTTAAACCGCAGTCAGTTACTTCTACAACCTGCTGTGAACTCTGGCCATTTGCTTTGTTCTCCTTGAGTGTCATGGGATGGCAACGGGGCAGGGGGAGGGCAAGGAACATCTGTTTGGAAGGAATCCATTCCCCGTCAGCGTATTGCTTCGAGTGCCGGGGGATAACAGCTTTTTCAGTAAAACAGACAATAAAGCAATCACAAAAAAAAAAAGGTTCATTAAAACGCAGTGGCTGGCTGCCGTGGCCGGTGAAAGGCTTCCAACCAGCCGAGGAGCACGTGGCCACTGGTCCCAAGGTGCAGATGACAAGAGCTTAGCTGAGTCGCCAACCTGCTTGGGGCTTCTGTTCTGTTCCTAGAGACCCGACACCGACAGTGCCAGAGAAAACGGGGAGCTTGGAGAGACCTGAGGGTGCCAACATGCAAACTAAATAAAATCAATTTCCCGATTAACGAGTGTACACGCTTGATGGAGGGGAGGGGTTGCTTCCCCCAGCGACGTGTGCGCATCCAGAGGAGACCCGTGAAGGTCCACGTCTCAAACAGAGATTTAAGTTAAGTATGNGGGGAAGCATCACCAGCTCGTACTTAGACCTCTGCTGAGCGGGCAGGCGGTGACTATCCATGCAGAGAGGCTTGAACGTCTGACAGTCTGCTACAGCTGGGGGTGCCCATCTTCTGTGCTCGCTGGTACAGATCCGAGTCTCCGAAGTAGCGCGCCCGGTACAACAAGCCTTCCTCTGCAAAGGGAAAAGCCCAGCATTACGAACCCCAGGTAGAAGGAGACCCACCTGCCAAGCCACGTCCCACCCCAGGATCTGCTGGGAACAGGAGGCACCTCGAGTTCTCTGAGGTGAGATGAAGCGCGGGATGAGGCTGGGGAAATGCCCCGTGCTCTTTAGGACAGAATGGGCGTAACATCTGCTGACAGCTCATCCATCCCAGGGAAAGCCTTAGGAACCTGACGGGACCTGCCTCTAGTCCCAGGAGGCACACGAGGCAGCCTACACAAAGGTCAGCCCAGCAGCACGGGCGAGAAGAAAGGCAGAGGCTCACAGCTTGGTGTATTGGCCTCATTTGGCAGCACTGGGGGCTCTAACAGCCCCTCCTGCCTCCCAGGCACTCAAATCCCACCCCAGCCACTGCTCCAAGAGCTGTGATTGTCACCAGCTGGGACGGGGCGCCCAGAGAAGTCAGGTCACTCCTGGGACTTGGTGAACAGTTTGCTGCCGTCGCCACACCCTGATGGCCACATCATCTCTAACACTGTCTGGCCGGGTGGCCGTCCCTCCTAACCCCATAACCCTTGCCTTCAGCAGGGCCATGTCTGTGCTGCCACCACAGCCTTCTGAGCAGGGATGGGGTGTGGGATGGAGGACACCACGGGCAGCAAACTTTCAGACACCAAAACGAACAACTGAGATATTACACGGGGCTATCGGGGGCCCCCTGAGAATGAGAGGGCTGCAACCTTCCCCCCCTCCACTGGAAAACAAGAGATATCCTACTGACACGGCAGGGAACCTGTGGGGCACAACTCCTGTCCGACCAGTTCTACAGCAGCATTAAAAAACAAAACAAAACAAAAACCCCCACATGCTGGATTTGTCACGAAGTCATAGATAGAAAAAAAAAACAAAACAAAACCACCAACAAAACAGGAAATGTGCTTGCACCATGTTAAAGTGTAACTTTAGCATAACTCAGTCCCCAGTAAAGATCTTTCTGAAGCCGACCGACACAGCAGCCAAGACCCTCGGGGCCTGACCCCACACTACTCACTCTGCTGCTTCTCTTTCCAGCAGTTATTTCGAAGGTTTGCGATGTAGTCGTCCTCCACGCTCCTTTCCACGTTTTTCAGGTTTGTGCCCGTATATTCATCTGCAAAGTTCTCGGCTACGTAATAGGTGACTCTTAAGTGCTCTGTCACTCTCTTGTGTATGTGACCCACAGACCTAGTTGAGGGAGAAGAGTCAGAAAAGTGTAGGACACCTTTCGAGGGCTGAGCAAAAAGCTCCCAGCTCTTTATAATGCACAACATGCCATGATACCGAACTGCTGAAAACATACACCACTCCTCTGCATCCACAGACTTGAAGGCTTTGGAAAGGAGAAGCGTTTATGGTGGAAATGAAACGCCAACACAGAGAGAGAAAACCTGCCAGGCCTCTAGCGAGGTGGGCAGAGCTCCCAAAACAGACATAACTCTGAGGCAGATTGCCCAAGGCCCAAACCCACTTAAAATAAAGTGTTCATTAGATTTTTCAGCACTAATTAAATCTCTCTGCAATCTCCTTGCCGATGACACCATCGTGTTTTTGCCGGTGAGCCCCAAGGATGGTTACAGAGCTCGGCGGGTGATGCCTGTGCCGGGCAGGGTGAGAGCAGCCGGCGAGGCAGGACGGTGCCTGCAGGGAGGAGCACGGGGAGGGCAGAGCAGGGGCTGGCTGTCACAGCTCCCCAGAACCCCCCCTTTGCTCAACAAGGTTGCCCTTCGCTCAAACCCAGTCCCCTCTGACGAGATATCTGCTAACCCCAAGCGCATCAGCTTCCTCTACCACATCACATGCTGCAACGAATACCGTCGCTGCAAGAACAAAATTAGACCTGCTCGGCACTCGAGCCTGCACCAACTGGTACAGAAAGCACTTGCTAGAAGAAAAATCTCTTCTTACCCTACCCCCATGGATTTGCATTTCAGACAGAGCCCTGTACTTATTTTCCCCAACACTCCAGCAAACCTAGAGATACTCACTAGGGCGTGTTTGCAAGCTGTAACACAGGACCTGTGCCCAAACACTAGATTCATCAGGAACAGCTCCATCTGGAGACGTGCCCAAAGTTTCCCATAATAAATACCAGCTGGCTGCTGCATTAAAAGCCAGCCTGATTCTTAAGCCAGGTATAAACATTAACTCATCCGGCTCGCCCTTCAGTCTGTTATCAAGGTTTACAGGAGTGATTCAAAGACTCCTGCCTGTTTCATCAAGGTCCAGGACTCAGGGATGAGCAGTGGGTACCTGGACAGACTGTACATGACCAGAAAGCTCTCTTGGTGTTTTTTGAGACACAGGCTAACGCATTTCCAGCAGTGCCTGCTGGCAGAGATACAGCCTGGAAGAAGCTCCACTCACTATTCTACCTGTTCAGACAGAGCCCTAAGCTCTCCCAAAGTTCCTACACCTCGTCTGTATAAAGATGAACTACAGAGGCTACAAGGTGTGCTCTCAAAGGAGAAGGATTTGAGTTCACAGAGTTTCAGCAGCATGTTTGAGTGTAAAGCATGAAAACAAGGGCAGGACCTGGTGCAAGAAACCTGCCACCACCAAGTCAGGCACGCAACTAAGTCAGGCAAATTCAATGAGGCGTTACTGAAGAGCAGGGTGGTGCAGACAGGCCCACAACTGGACAGGTCTTTTGGCAGAAAGCTAGTTTTTGGAAGAGATTTACAAAAGCAACAGAGCAACAAATGGTTCTTCAGGACTCTGCCTTTCTCACTGACAGCTTCACTGCCAAGAAGCGGCATTAAAATCTCTGTGTGCCATTGAAACCTCACCAGGTTAAAAAGCTTCTCGCCTCCTGCTCAGCAAGATCAGCGTGGGGAGCTCCAGCTTTCTGCCAAAGGACGGCCAGGAACAGCCTTTCCCTTTACACCAGGCAGCAAAAGGGGCCTGGCTGCCTGCGTGAGCGAGCGAGCGAGCAGCACCGCCTGCTGGTACAGCAAGCCTTCTCCTCCCCAGCCCAGCTGAAGCGCCTCGGTCCCTCAGGAAGGACGCACTGAGGTCTGGATCAGCTCATTTGCAGCTCTCGTCCAAATCCCAAGTTGGCAATCGGCCTGCCTGCTGCCACCTCAGCATGCAGAGACAGGGAGAGCAGAGGGAACGGGGAACCGAGCAGCAGAGAAACACCCGGGGCTCAGGGGTAGCTGAGAACTGACAAGGCTGGAAGCAAATCCCTGCCCGGTTAGAAGCTGCCCTCCACTGAACACGTTCTCGCCCCATAAACCACCTCTTCACCAGCATAAAACAACCTTGTACAAATATACAATGCTTAATTTTATAGCCCTAATATCAACTGTAGAAATCACATCTCAATACTCTTTAGCGCTCAGAATAACCCTGGACTGTGCCCTCTTCAAAACCCCTCCACCTTTTGGTTCCAAGCACTAACGTGCACGTCAAAAAACTACAGCCACATTACCTTGGACTCAAAAGCTAAGCTGAGTTTTATAGTATTTAACATCATCAATGGCAAATGTTGTCACCTGTGAAACTAAACAGGGCCCGCTGGCTTTAACCAAGTCTACCCTCTTTAAATACACATAAGGAGCTTCCACTGAAAATACATTAAGCTTTTGCCAAGAATGATGCAAGCAGCCAGAAATCAAGCCTGTTTTCCCATTCTTTGTTGGCACTGCAAAGTGAGCAAGAATAAAGACTCGTTTCATTTGCCAAACAAGTGAGCAGATCAGGGCATTTCCACAAGATCTAGGATGAAACAGTTTCATTTTTCGCATAGTGAATGTCTGGCCATAGCTATTTCGCAGCAAGATTAGAGTTCAAAAGTAGGGTATTTTCTCTGGGAGTGTCTTTTATTCCTTCTTCTCTTCCTCTATTGCTCTGCACTGGGCATAAACTGAGGCCTTCATGAAGAACAGATCTGGCTTCTCTTTTTCACACCTAGATTTAACTCTCCGTATCAATTCATTCTGCATATGGGATCTCGGTGCTGGGCTGCAGTCTCTCAAAGCCATTTCGCCTGTCCCTTTCTAGGACAGACACAGCCAGCTGTGGGTATGGGCTGCAGAAGGTCCCCGTCAAAGAACATCCTCCCTTAAGCAAGTGAGCACCCTCCAACCTTCCCCACACCTTCCATCTCAAGACCTGTTTGAGAACCAGGCGGCCTTCGCTGACGTGCGAGACATCGGGCAGCCAAGAGCAGTGGTGTGATGAGATAAAGCAAAGAAAATAGAAAAGACAGGAAAAACAGAGAGCCTAGATCCCTACCCCACCACGCCACCCTGCCCTCCAGAACCCAACCCCCTCCCCAGAGGGATAAGTTTTAGAGTAACGAGTACTAACGGCCTCTGGCTCAAACTGTAGGGTGGGCTGGAGACCATCATCTGGCTGAGAGCAGACACAATGATCAGGATGAGGATAGGCATCAGCTGGACAAACAACCCAAGGCCACCCTGAAGGAACAGAAACACACAGTGGAGCGTCACCCACACACTTTTGTGCAAGGATCCCATTGCTCTCCCTCCCAGCCCTAACACAACCTCAATTCTCCTGCTTTTCACAGGCATTCAGCTTAGGAGGCACCCCAAAATAACTGGGGGGGGGCAACCCAGCAGCCCAGAGTTCCACCCCCAAGAAAGGGCAGCATGACTCCGAAGACCCAAATTCACTGCCCCTTCTCCAGGTGAGATAAAGGGCAGAGGGGACTGGTAGGGGGACCCTTGTGAGTGAATTTCAAAAGCCCCACAGCCGTATTTTCTTTCTCTAGGGCACATGTGGTTTCTGTCCTGCCTCTGCCAGTGAGCAATACTGGTTTTATGGAAAGCCTTCTCTCCTCTTCAGTGTCAGATGAAAGTAATTCCCCCCCTACCCCATCTCCTGAGCTCCCTCCAGTTCCAGCAGAGTACGCCTTCCCCTTTAAGCTTGAGGAAAAATATTCAGGAAGTTCTCATTGTTTGTTTGGGGTTTGGTTTCTTTTTTGTTTCTTTGTTTGTTGGTGTTGGCTTTTTTTAAAATATAATTGCCTATCCCCAGGAAATAGTAATCTTCAATATGTAACCCTGGTCTCTTAAGGAGTAAGTCCCTCATTCTCACTTCTCTAGACCAGAGGGCTTGGAGTGCTGGAGATACACGTAGTTTTTCTGTGATGGGAAAACACAAAAGCAGCTCATGCTATTCAGTGTCTTCCTTTGTTAATTAAGAACCACAGGTTAGAAAAACCCCATCTTCAATACTAGAATAAAAGGGAGAATGAGTTCACGTTGGGAGGAGCCGCAAGTATCCGTATTACCTGAAAAGTGGATTTCCCTTTGAAATTACAGAATTAAATCAGAAAGGAAATGCTTATTCTGTGGTCAAGACAGGTATATCTTACTGGTGTGACCTTATTTGAAAGCAGCACTGTTTCAAGACACACCAGTATTTTTCCTACTGGACAACAAGAGTCCTGGGAGAACAATCACCAGTAAATTAACTGCAACTTGGTGTAAATTCTGAAGGCAGGTCAGAAAACAGTTTTCACAAACCAGCCACGCCAACTAGCTCCCAGTTCACCTATCAGAAAAACCTTTAAGACTCCCAGCCCCCTGCCTGTTCCCCACTTACATCACCCTGATGTTCTCGCCTGTCCTGCCTCTGATGGTAGGTATATCGCATCCTGCCGTTGCTGTATACGTGAACGTTACCTATAGGCAAAAAAAACCCGTTACACAAAAGTCAGAGTACGTAAGATGGTGCTGGCTGGCCAGGAAGGAACCACGAAAGGTGGCCATGTTCCACGTCAGCCTCAACAATCAACGCATTAGGACAGAGCAGATTGGGTGCTGACAACAGCGAAATCAGGAATCTTAACTTTGAACGTTGGCAGAATGGGCTTGAGCTGTTTCTTTGGTTCGGGCCACACTCAGCAAAGATATAAGGACGTAGAGATGGAAAAGGAATTCACGCTGTGCTCACACTTAGATCTGGTGACAGGACAAGAGGAAATGGGCATAAACTTGAATATAAGAAGTTCCATCTAAACATGAGGAGGAACTTCTTCACTTTGAGGGTGGCAGAGCCCTGGAAGAGGCTGCCCAGGGAGGTGGTGGAGTCTCCTCTGGAGACATTCCAAACCCACCTGGACACGTTCCTGTGCAACCTGCTCTGGGTGGACCTGCTCTGGCAGGGGGTTGGACTAGATGATCTCCAGAGGTCCCTTCCAACCCCATAGCATTCTGGGATTCTGTGGTCTGCCGTTACCATTGCTCCCAGTTCAGCCTGCTTCAGGGAGCCAGCAGCACGCCAGCCAGTGCAGAGCTGGAAGAATGACAGCCCATCCACCCAGCTGGGCTGCTGCCAGGCTGGAGCTGGGATGTCTCAGCAAAATGGTGATCTGACAGACTGGGGCTATGCCTGAGATCCCTGTGTACGTCCCAGTGCACAAGGTGCACGTCCACGGTTTTGGTCAGCAGAGCACAGGGCCAAAGCCCCCCACTGAAGCCACTCCATCACACTGCCTCGACAGAGAATGCTGTAGCTTTGGTGAGAAGCGGGTATGGGACTCCACAGGATTCGGACAAAAGAATTCATAGGGAAAAAAATATCTATTCATCACTTGAAGGCAATATTTACAAAACGAGCTGTATAAGCCACAGTTGAAAAAAAACAGAGTATTCCTAAGGTGAACTGAGGAGATATGTCTGAAGGCAAACTGACGGTGGGCACAGAGATCCGTCTACAGCATCTACAGCATCACATGAAAATTCAGCTTGGAAGTGACCAGGAGGTCCAACTTCCTGCTCAAAGCAGGGTCAGCTGTGTAGAGACACTACCTTGTACAGGCCTCCTCGCTTCTAATTGAACTTACTTTAGATTAAAACCAATTACAAACCCAAATAATTTTAGTAGCTTTTCCACCTTAAAAACAGAACTCTTCCACGTCTTGTTTTAAATGTCAAAAATACAGCTAAAAAGGGAGGCCAACTGAGAAAGCGGTCATCAACTCTCTTGGGACAGTGAGGAAAGGAAAAAAAGATTGAGCTAAAATAGCAACCCACTGTTTTTACCCGAGTAGCTTTACCTCTCTGACAGGGGGAATATGAATGCCACAAAAGGCTTCAAAATGCCTTCGCAAGGACTTGACGTTAGCGTGTTAATTCTTACATGCCAGATAGGAAAGAGCTACCAGAGTAAATCTTCTCAACTGAAACAAAAATATTTATTTTTCCAAGTTGGTCCACAGAGGTCAAATAACCACTGCCTCCGCTGCCAGGCAAATATGAATAGAGCAAATACAAGGGAGTCTTCTAAAACACCCTTATCCTTATATTAAATCTGTGGTATTTTGATCGGAACTGATCAAGTGAAGGAACACTCCTTTCCTGCTACCGAAACCATAATCGCTACTGTGGATAGACAGGATACAGATTTAATTTTCAACTCAAGAGGTTTAAATTATGCCCTAGAAATAACACTTTCCTCCTTTTTATGGGATACAGTGGAAAGAAGGAAGTGGTCACTGATGTCACAGAAACTGTTTCAGCCCGTGTGGTAGAGCAGATACAGATCAAGAACAAGGCCCGGGTGTTACCACACTTTGTTCTGCTGAGAAGATTTAACTTCTAAAACCATCAGGCAGAAAAAGCCTTCTGCAAAATAGGATTATTTTTACAATTAGCCTTACACAACTAATTTTTTATTCTAACGTTCCACCCAACTTAGTATGAGCCAATGGTGCCAGCATGCAAAGAAATATCTGAATTTGGGCAGAAGTCCAGCTCTGGACTCATTACCTGCTGGATGCTGAGTTCTCTAAATTGTCTGAACAATTTAGAAAACTCTAGGTGTTTAGGTCGTGGGTGAAGGAGAACTCTCTCCCATCAAACTCAGCAATCCTTGCACGGCCAAACCAATCGTTACTGCACTGTTGCTGTCTCAAAAAGGATAGGGTCCCGTTCAAGAGATGTAAGGTTTAACGTGCTTACTAGAAGGAAAACCACCACCAAAAAACATGTTGAAGAGGTCCTCGGGGGAGATGTCTGCCTCAAACCCGCGGTGGAAGTCCGAGTGACTGTGTCCGTGCCGAGCAGGGTTGAGTTTCTCGTCTCCGAACTGGTCATACTGCTTCCTCTTCTCCGGGTTGCTCAATACTGCGTACGCGTTACCAATGGCTGAAATATTGACAATAAGGAAGCAATTAGCTTCTTTCTTCTACAGATAATACATCTAACCCCGCAGACTGCCGGGACTTGCCTTTCTCATGACACAAACGAGATCCTCAGCTACCCACATCCTTTCAACAGCGCAGCACTACTACCTGGCACGCTTCTCTGGCAAACACAGGCAGAAAGAAACCGCACCAAGAGACTGGATGAAAAAGGCCTTAGCTAATGCAAATGACGAAGCTTGGTACAAACTGGTGTGTGTGTCCCTGGAGAAACCCTCTCAGATTAATGAAACTATGAATTGCGAAAGAAATGCTGGTTGTAAAGCAGCTACACGTTTCACTTAGTTAAACTTCTGACTTCTTTTGGACAACTAATGCCCAAATCCTTCAGCCATAAGCAACTGTGTGGGAAAATACAATTTTATTAGACAAATTTTATTCAAAAGTGCCATTAAGGAAACTCAATGTCATAGCCTAAAACCAGAACTGCAAAGAATTTAAATACGGGCTAGATCACTGAAAGGAGATTTAAAACCTTCCATAAAAGTTAGTAAGGAAATGTTGGCTAGAAGTTGTGTCTGTTAGCTATGGATTTAAAAATTTCCACCAGTAAGGTGCACAATTACAAGGGCTCTTAACCAGTGCCTGTGACGGTGGAAATGTACTGGAACTAAAGCCCTGCCAGTTCCTCAGGTCACTCTCCTTCCAACCTCAGCACATTTGAGCCTTTCTACCAGAACGTCTGCCTGCCACCCTCCTCTATTTCTGTACTTCTCTCTCTCCACACATCCCAGATTACCACTTCCCCTCTCTACCAACCCACTCCAGGGCCTCCCTGCGTAACTGCAGAGCACAAACTCTCTCCTCCCTGTGTCACGAGGAGGCAAAAATGTTCAAGGCAGTAGTTGCTTGGTGGACACAAGGCAGGGGTAGAAGATACAGAAAACAGAAATACATGCCCTTTGGAGGAGATGAACTCCAGGATTCAACATTTTCCCCGTACGCAGATCGAGGTGTACGGTTTCCTCTTGGACTAGAGATTTGGAGAGCGGAGGATGTAATGTCAATATGCTCATTCTCTTTCTTGGTTATAATTAGTGCACACAGAGCAGACATTTCTACAACCAGGCAAGATGAGCCGGACGACAAGGACTGACTCTCAGCATATTAGCTTGTTCTTTCAAACTGTGTGGTTAAGCAATGAAAACGGAGCAGTTCGGGGGGTTTATTCATTGTCCGACTTTCTGCTGACAAAGCCCAGGAAACACCTCATTCCAAATCAGGATTTTGGCTCAAAGTAGCCAGGTTCAACTCTTTCTTTTTTCCAACGTCAGCCAAAGGTAGTGATGCAAATCTGCTCCAAGACAGACTGCAGCCAACTGCAACTACAGACTGAGACAAGGTCTCAGATAAGACGTAACGCTTTATCATCTGTCACTAGGAAGACGAGTGCCAAGACCTCAGCTAATACATGAACGTAAAAAAAAAAATATAAAAAACTAACTAAAATCCTCATAGCAGCGCACATTTCCACCTTCACCCACTGGAACCAAACAGCTGGACGTCAGTGAGCCCCAGGGACCAGCAGCTCAGCTCAGGGGCTGAAGGACAGGGGAGCCAACGAGGCAAGGCCCAAGGAGAGATAACCGGAGAGCAGATAGCTCCGCAGCGGAGGATAAAGGGCACCTTGCTTAACGCACAACTTCTGGCACGTAACTCTCATCAAAGCCTTCGGCAAACATCGTTATTTAAGATTACAGGTGAAGAAACCTGCCTTTCGCCACTTGGCAAGGATTGGAGGATAAACTCTGGAACAGGGGCTGACTGCCCATGTGGCAGGGACAGATGTCCGCTAAACGCTCGCTCGTTAGTCTGGCCCCCCCCACTAAAAACGGCTTTCCCAAGTAGCTGAGGGTCAGCTCATTATTTGCTAACAGCAATACGCTTATCAGTTATGGATTTAAGTCTTAAAAGACTCGAACAAACCTTACATAAGACTTTTACTGCTGAATTCATGTCTACTAGGAGCTCACCCCAACACTGTACCAATGCACTTACATCAGGGTAGCCTTGCTCTCTGCTCCAGCAGAAGCCTCGCACGTTTCACTCCTGAGACGTGCGAGTTTCACTCCACGTTTCACTCCTGAGACTCCTCAGAATCAAACCACGCTATTTAAACGGTTTAACACTGCAAAACCCCTGCTGCACAACCGCAATCAAAAAGTTCTGCCTTTAGCTCAAGGATAATAATCAAACTCTCACAGCTTGCAAGGGAAAATGGGGTTATGTGTTCCAAGCAATAGAATTTCTCTTGGAAAATTACTCATTTTAAGGTATCTTATTACCCAGGAAACATCCCTGCTGCACAGGTAGAGGCCCTGAGAATCTGGCTCTTTACAGCAGAATTGAAGCTCCCAGTGACCTTTTTCGAGTCCTGGTTGGGCTCTGTTCTATGGCTGCTCCAGTTTCGCCCTAGAAATTTTCACCTGGGGTTTCTATCCACCAATTCCATCTACAACCTTTCGCAACGGTCAGGTGCTTTCTTAGAAACCTGAAGGCTTACTGGCTGCCTGAAATGCTCCATGAGTGGAAGAGTATGACTACCAGCTCTGAAGAAGATGAGTTTCCTGCCATCGGGCATGTCAGCAATGTTTCTCCCGAGGGATTCATGAACCCAACAGCTGCCTTTGGTGCTGCACAACTTAGAATCATAGAGTCATAGAATGGTCCAGGCCGGAAGGGACCTCCAAAAGTCATCTAGTCCGACCTCCCCGCAGTCAGCAAGGACACCCCCAACTAGACCAGGTTGCCCAGGGCTTCCTCGAGCCTCACCTTGAATATCTCCAGGGAAGGGGCCTCAACCACCTCCCTGGGCAACCTGTTCCAGTGCTCCACCACCCTCACAGTAAAGAACCCTCTCCTCATCTCCAATCTAAATCTGCTCCCCTCCAGCTTAAAGCCATTGCCCCTTGTCCTATCACTACAGGCCTTTGTAAACAGGCTCTCCCCAGCCTTCCTGTAGCCCCCTCAGGTACTGGAAGGCTGCTATTAGGTCTCCCCGGAGCCTCCTCTTCTTCAGGCTGAACAACCCCAGCTCCCTCAGCCTGTCCTCGTAGCAGAGGTGCTCCAACCCCCTGATCATCCTTGTGGCCCTCCTCTGGACCCGCTCCACCAGGTCCATATCTTTCCTATATTGAGGGCTCAACTTACTGGGTCTCTACTGGATTTGTTGGTAGACAGGGGTGCACCCCAGCACCTGCCCCGTGCTGGATGGCTGCAGGGCTTAGAGCTTCTCCCCGCTAGGTGAATGCTCTTGTATCTCTCAAAAAAACCCAGGATGGTTGACATCCCGAGGGACTCTCCTCCTAAGCAGCCTGGCAGGAGGCTGGAGCAACAGACAGGAAGGGCTGCTAGGAGAAAGGCTTCTCCTTGTCCGACTAGCAGAGGTGAAGCCTTTCCACACCAACCTGTGTTTAGTATTTTATACTAAACACAATACTTTGTTCATAATACAACCAGCTCAGAAGAAGAGCTACAACTTTACTAAGAGGAGGTTTATTTCACTCTACCTGACTCGTGAGGTTGTTTCTAAGAGCCCTTGCTAGCCCAACGCAGCACCATTGCCTGATGGTTGAGGGCAAATCCCAAAGTTGGAAGTGCTCTTTACCTTTAAACGCCTCTGTAGCCCCTGGTGCGTGGTTCTTATCTGGGTGAAATTTCAGTGCAAGTTTCCGGTAAGCCTTTTTCAGGTCCTCATCAGAGGCTTCTCTGTTTACTCCCAGAATTTCATAGTAATCTTTGCATTGCTTTACCCTGCCAGCAGAGAGAGGAGAAAACACAGGACAGTTAAGTTTCAGCTTGTAAAACCCGCTTTGCATTGAACAGGTCTACTCCGCAACATCTCCCGCACCGCAGTTTCGATGGATGTTGTTCAGTGAACTCCGGTTTACTCAGCTCTAATTCCTCAGAGGGTGACCCAATTTTTTTTCCACAGACTCATTCCCGCTGTGCCTGCATTATTAGCACACAAACACGCTCACGGAACAAGTCAAGCCAGTAAAGGTAGAAGGGCCTCTCCTGAGGCAATGGTATCACCCGCTGAAGAATGTGATTAGCAAATAAGCTTCAGATTCATCACGGTCACGTTTTGGAGGCTATTTGGGAAGGACTACACATGGCAGGCTAGGATCTGAAGGATAGCTGGGCTATTGGCTTTCCCCTCCTCATCCCAGACTCGGTTAATTCACAGACTTAAAAATAACATCGGCTGAATTCTAGAGGAAGAAAGAGGGAGCTGCCCAGGCGTGTGCGCGCAGCCCAGCCCGTCCCGGGTAAACTTGCAGCCCCGGGATGGTTTCTCCTTCTCACATGACTTCGATGAGGCAGAACTCAGCAGTCTGGGTTTTTGGAGAAACGGATGACGTAAGAAGCATCCTGGTAAGTCCATGAGCCACAGCAGTTCTTGCGCAATCCAGGCCATGCCCATAACCTTAAACAAAGTTTACCAAGTGACTGTGCCTGCAGTCCAGTCCTTCGTCTTCCAGTATTTACAAACGGTAGAAAGGAATAAAGAACAGCTTGATTGGGAAAACAGGCGACTGGATAAATGTGTCCTGGGACCTTCCAGCAGGAGCCTTAGAAGCGTATCGTGCTAAGAGAGTGAAGCGTCCTGCAGTGGATTCCTACTTCATCAGGCCATAAGAGAGACCATGAGCAGCATATCATCAGGAGAGAAGGACACGGATCTGCCCTGTCACTTGCTACTAGGCCAAAGCTTAGAGAAGGAGGCCTGCCTACTGCAAGCCGTGAGCCATGACTTCCACCTACAGGATCTCAAGAGCACATGGGGTTTCTCACAGCGTTACTGAATAACGCTCAAGAAAACATTAACGCGAAGTCCATGGGATGAACACACCCTAAAGGTCTCTTTGGACCTCAGCCAAGAAGAGGACTACAGGCCTAATGTTCTAGCCCTTGTGTATGCCTTTGAGGGACTATCTCATCCCTCGTAGACCCAACCCAGCTGCCTCCCAGGGCTGCTGTAGCTATAAATCCTCCTAGGTATGCTTTTGACACCCAGCCAGTTAGAAATCACTCAATATGGTTCAAAGCACTGTGAAAAACAGACCAGTATCACATGATAAACTCAAACCAACTGTGGGTTGAAGCCACAGAGAGCTGCTGCACGCACCTCTTCACTGCATCCACCTGGTCCTGAGTGTAGCCCTTGGGGGCCTCCCCACCAGCCTCTCCGTTGGCCGATGGGAAGTCTCCGCTCATTTTCTTGAACTGGGGGTTTGTGGACTCTCTGGATTGGCCATTGGCCGATTGCTCATTCTTGTTGAGTGATTCAAGCAGAACTGAAATGAGAAAAAGAAAAAGGTTAAGAGACCACCAAGCTCAATTGCCCTTCCAACTCTCCCGTAAAGAGGCCCCTCTTCATCTCTGCCACCGCCCCAAGACTCCCCAGCCTTCATCAGAAGGACCCCCACCTTTTCACCCAAGGAACACTTGAGCTCCTGATGCTTCTTGCCCAGATGTGAGGGCTGCTGCTGAAGATATGGCCTGCTTCTCCCAACGCTCACAGCCTCCATCAGAACTCCAGGCCTACCCAGCTGGGTAGTCTGGGAGCCACAGGGGATCATCAAAGTGGTACATCCTTGTCTTGTCCTTTTTTCACCCCCCACATCTCTCGTTAACAGCGAAGAATTTCCACATTTGTTCTCTAGCAAATTATAAAGAATATTATCCTTCCTTATCTCCTCCTGTTGAGAATCTACTGCGCCGGGTAAATTAAGTGACAATGTCCTATCTTTACAGAGCCTAGAAAATAATACCGTGGGATACCAGTCACATGGGGACACCCCCTTTTGGGGACAGAGCTGCAGTTCTCATTGCTGGCAGCATGAAAGGTCCCGTAAGACATGAGTCAGACGGGTGCTTTTTTCTATAGCACTGTCTTACCTACGTATTCAATGCGTGTAGAAGGCTGGGAAAACCATCTTTCTCAATTAGCAAATGCGAATTATGTAAGTTCAGCTTCCCTTTTCTTAAGTGGGGTGCGCATGCATATTGCATAAACTGCTGCGGACTGTCACAGAATCATAGAATTGTCCAGGTTGGAAGGGACCTTTCAGATCATCTAGTCCAACCAGCAACCTAACTCTGATAAAAACCATCACTAAACCATGTCTCTAAGCACTATGGCAACCCGGCTTTTGAATACCTCCAGGGATGGGGCCTCAACCCCTTCCCTGGGCAGCCCAGTCCAAGGCTTCAGAACCCTTTCCGTGTCAACATTTTCCTACTCTCCAATCTGAACCTCCCCTGGGGCAACTTGAGGCCATTTCCTCTTGTCCCATCGCCTGGGACTTGGGAGAAGAGACCGACCCCCCCTGGCTACACCCTCCTTTCAGGGAGTTGGAGAGAGCGAGAAGGTCTCCCCTCAGCCTCCTTTTCTCCAGGCTGAACACCCCCAGCTCCCTCAGCCTCTCCTCAGGAGACTTCTTCTCCAGACCCCTCACCAGCTCCCTTGCCCTTCTCTGGACCCGCTCCAGCACCTCAATGTCTTTTATGTGGGAAGGGGCCCAAAACTGGACCCAGCCCTCGAGGTGGGGCCTCACCAGTGCTGAGGACAGGGGGACCATCACCTCCCGAGTCCTGCTCACCACACAGGCCAAGAAGATATCGCCTCCTCCTTGCAAGGCTCAGACACTGCCCTCCCTCCTTTTCAGCCAAGAGGGGACAAACCCTCAGGCCTGGCCTAACCGCACAGGTGACAACACTGTGAAAGGCTCCTCCAAGCACAAAAGTATCTTTCCATCATGTACTTCCCTAGAAGAAGGATAGCGCCATCTTTTTAAGCTGTTTCTGTCTTTTTTTTTTAAACCAAATATCAGACCGATCTCTTCACACCTGTAGTTTCTGAGGTTTATATATTGCATCCCATTAAAAAGAACAGGCACAGGTAATACAGTTAAAACCAGACGACGTTATTTACAAAGGCATCAGTAACTTGACAAGCTTGCAGTCCTTTATCCAGGGCCTAGAACCGAGAAGGACGTTTCATCTCCTGCAGATTGCACGTTACAGACCTTGCACTATGGGGGTATCACCTTCTTTATGCAAGCGCAAACAACGCTTGCAGGCCAAGAGACGAACCAAGATATCCTATCTGCCCCGCAGAACTTGTAGGGACAAGAAAAAACTGTTTGGCAATCCAACAGCCAACACAGGCAGTTGTTACAGGACGAAGGATAAAAATGACAGCAGGGCTAAGGAGCAGTAACTCACTGGCTGAGCTTTTGAGTCTTGGGGGCTTCACAGATTTCAGCTTTCTGAAAAATAAATCCTTCCCTCACTCATATTTACACCATTAGAGTGTTTACAAAATTATACTCTTTCCTTTTGTTCCTTCCAAACCTGGAGAAAACCACCAGGTGCTTTTAAACCTCATTCTACAAGGCAGTCCCTCTACCCACCCCACTCTTGCTGTTTTGGGCTCAGCATCCTACAGCTTGCCAGGAGATTTTTGGTAGTGCAGTTCCCAAAACCAACCCCAGACGTCCACGTACAGTTACAGTTCCGCTTTGTTTTGCTCTACAGCTCCAGTCGTATCATTTCTGCATCACGCTGGTACTCTGTGCAGCCACAGCACAGGGCAAATTCATAAACTACTGAAGCAGAGACTGCCGGATTAGTTTTCAGTTCTACCAGCTCAGCTCCCCAACAAGCACGTGCTCCAGATCACTCTTCCTCGCTTATTAATCAACATTTCTTCAACCCCTGTTAATTTTCCCAAAAGTCCAGCTTAAAGGCAACCAGTGGGACTTTGTCTACAACAGCATGCCCAGCTGCATTTATGCACAAGAAGATTTTTGCTGAATTCCCCTTGTAAAAGCCCTTTGCTGATCCTGTCACGACACCTGCAGGAGCCAGCCAGGGTCAGAGTCTGGAGCGCTGGGTGCACAAGGTCCACACTGCTGATTGCTGCCAAACCCAGTGTAACTCACCAGAAAGAGACTTCCCAGGGGCACACAAACTAGGTAAAGACTCAAATGACCACGCTTTGGCAACATTTCCCAGCTACAGACCCAAAGCGCATGGGGAAACAACCGGCAGGACATCAACCAAAGGGTCCTTGGGCGGCAGCTCAGATGTGAAACCTGTACCACTGACTTGGTTAAGTCTGGTCACAAATTCACACACTGTATTTCACATTAGCCTGCCCTGCTGCCCCCTTTCCTCTGCTTTCCAGTCCCTACACTCCAGTTCTCTAACAGTACACATCTCATCTTTTATTCTGGCTGTCCTAGGCAACAGGATTCGGGCAAAACATGAATGCTTCACATTGCAACCTGGTGCTTGCTGTCATCCCGATCTGCTTCTCTGATGCACACCCTAGCAGAGCTCCTTGGGAAGCGGAATCCTTTTCTGAGTGCGTCTTTCTGTCTGCTACGCCATGCTTACTCATAGAATCATAGATTGGTTTAGGTTGGAAGGGACCTTAAAGATCATTCAGTTCCAACTCCCCTGCCCTGGGTAGGGACACCTCCCACCAGACCAGGTTGCTCCAAGCCCCATCCAGCCTGGCCTTGAACCCCTCCAGGGATGGGGCAGCCACAGCTTCTCTGGGCAACCTGGGCCAGGCTCTCACCACCTCAGAGTAAAGAATTTCTTCCTCAGACCTCATCTAAATCTCCCCTCTTCCAGCTTTGAAACCATTTCTCTTTGTCCTATCGCTACAGGCCCTTGTAAAGAGTCCCTCCCCATCTCTCCTGGAGCCTCTTCAGGGCCTGGAGGGGTCTATAAGGTCTCCCTGGAGCCTGCTCCAGGCTGAACACCCCCACCTCTCTCAGCCTGTCCTCACAGCAGAGATGCTCCACCCCTCTGATCATCTTTATGGCCTCCTCTGGACCTGCTCCAACAGGTCCATGTCCTTCTTATGATGGAGGCCCCAGAGCTGGACACAGGACTCCAGGTGGGGTCTCACCAGGGCAGAGCAGAGGGGGAGAACCACCTCCCCCAACCTGCTGGCCACGCTGCTTTTGACACAGCCCAAGATGCGGGGGGCTTTCAGGGCTGTGAGCACACGTTGCCGGCTCACATTGCGCCTGTCAGCCACCAACACCCAAAAGCCCTTCTCCTCAGGGCTGCCCTCCATCGTTTTCCTTTTAAAAAGCCGCTTTTCATGGAATCACAGATCATTATGGGGTTGGAAGGGACCTCTGCAGATCATCTAGTCCAACCCCCTGCCAAAGCAGGTCCACCCAGAGCAGGTTGCACAGGAACGTGTCCAGGTGGGGTTTGAATGTCTCCAGAGAAGGAGACTCCACCACCTCTCTGGGCAGCCTCTTCCAGGGCTCTACCATCCTCAAGGTGAAGAAGTTCTCCTCATGTTTAGGTGGAACTTCTTATGTTCAAGTTTGTGTCCATTTCCTCTTGTCCTGTTACTGGACACCACCGAAAAAAAACTGGCCCCATCCTCCTGACACCCACCCTTTAAGTATTTATAGGTGTTGATCAGATCCCCCCTCAGCCTTCTCTTCTCCAGACTGAAGAGACCCAAGTCCCTCAGCCTCTCCTCACAAAGGAGATGCTCCAGGCCCCTCACCACCTTTGCAGCCCTACCCGGTAACTTCACAGAAGCACAAACCAGGCCTCTCAGGGCCGGGTAAGCCCCCAGCCGGGGCTGCCAGGCCTCCTTGCGGCTGCCCAGCGGCCGGGCCCCGCCAGATCCCCTCATGGCGGACTCGCCTTCCCGACCTGCCCCGCGCGCGCGCGCAGGCGCAGTGCGGGGTCAGCGGCGGCGGCGCAGGCCCCGCTCCCCCGGTGTCCCCCCCCCCAAAACCCCGCCGATCCCCCCCCTCCCCGCCCGCCTCCCCGGTGCTCACCGCGGACCCGCGGCGACGGGTAGAGCCGCTGCGCCTTCTCCAGGAACCGGCGGGCCTTCTCGGGCTGGTTGGCCTTTGCGGCGGCCAGGGCGNGGGAGGGGGGGGGGGCGGATAACTGACAGAGAGACAAGATGGCGGCCGCAGCCCTCACAGCGCCCTTTGGCCTTCCTGGTCCGGAAACTCACCGGTAATTGGTAATAAAGGGTGGGCAGCGGGGCCGGGGAGGGGATTGTCCCCCTCCGGTGAGCCCCCGCCTGGAGTCCGGCCTCCATCATCAGGACAGGGAGCTGTTGGAGCGCGTCCAGAGGAGGCCACGGAGATCCTCAGAGGGCTGGAGCCCCTCTGCTGTGAGGACAGGCTGAGGGAGCTGGGGGGGTTCAGCCTGGAGAAGAGAAGGCTCCGGGGAGACCTTAGAGCCCCTTCCAGTCCCTAAAAGGGCTCCAGGAGAGATGGGGAGGGACTCTCCATCAGGCAGGAGAGCCCTAGGACGAGGGGGAATGGTTTTACATTGAAAGAGGGGAGATTGAGATGAGATCTCAGGAAGAAATTTTTCACTCTGGGGGTGGTGAGAGCCTGGCCCAGGTTGCCCAGAGAAGCTGTGGCTGCCCCATCCCTGGAGGGGTTCAAGGCCAGGCTGGATGGGGCTTGGAGCAACCTGGTCTGGTGGGAGGTGTCCCTGCCCAGGGCAGGGGGGGGTGGAACTGGATGGTCTTTCAGGTCCTTTCCATTCCATGATTCTGGGATACTGTGGTGGTTTTTTTTTTTTTTCTCCCTCTCCCAAAACACCCCGTCTCTGATGACTCGCCAACCAGACTCGGGTGAAGAACCAGCAAAAAGCCGGAGCAGAGCGCAAGAGATGAGCCACGAGGCACGTTGTTATCAGCAACGCCTGTACACGATGCTTTTACTTGGCAAATAACATTGTTCAGCCTGCTCCCAGTACAGATAGGCAATTCCCCACGGAGAAGGCTCCCCCTTTATAAAAAAAACAAACAACATTCTGCAGAGAGTATTTGGCCGACATAACTCCTGGGGTGCTCTCAGCACCTGCTTGCTCCAGCCTCTTCTCCTAGGTCCCACTGGTACCGTCCATCCAGGAACCCCAACGCTTCTTTCTTAGGGGCAACCTAAGAATTAAAATAAACTCCATGCCTTTGTAAAAACATTAAACGAAGGTGGTTTGGTTGCAGCCCCACCAAGCTGACTGGCTGCCCAGCTCCGCAGGCAGGGCACATCATGAAGCGGAGGTGGCGGCAGTAAGAAAAGTCCTTTTTTTCCTGAGAGACAGGAATATTAAGGGGCCAGCGGCAAGCGGAAGCTGCGAGTACAACAGGCTTTGATTCCTAACTTTGATTTACATAAATCTCCTGTTACGAACAGTCTGGGCTCGCCAGAGCCTGGTGCCACCCCTCAGGTGGCCCCTGGTGGTGGGGCTGAGACGGGGAAGCCGGGCAGTTCCTCCCCGACCCCTCTACTGCTTGGGCATGGTGAAGTCCCACGCCGTCTCCTGGGCACACTTCCACATCGCCCGCATGAGGCGCGTGAAGCCCATGTCCTTGGGTTTTTCCAAGCCTCTCATAAGGCGCTGCTTCATTATGGCGACAAACTCCTTGTTGCTCAGCTCACCATTCCCTGCCAGAAGGAAAAAAAAAAATACCACATAAATAAAAATACTAGAAACGCTAAAACCCCTCTGACAGCATCCTTCCTGCATGCACTAACTTCAGCGGGCAGCAGCCTCATTTCATGCACTGGGGCTTGAAGACAGAAAAGCAAATGCAAAGCAAATGCCCACGCACTTGCAGGAAACACTGTGCTTTAAGTGATTTAGGAAATTAGGGGAGCACAGCGTAAAAGAGCACAGATTTTTTTCTTAATGGAGTAAAGGGAGAGATTCATTAATCTGGTGAGGTTATTGAGAATTACGTCAATTATACTTGTGTTAAAAATATGATTACAGTAAATTGGAACAAATTTTGTTCTGGAGTTGCTTAGCCACCCATAAATTAAAACCTCTGGGATTTTTATTTAGGGCACTGGTGGATCAGAGGGGACAGCAGCAAGTCCCGGTGCCACTGACAGCCTGACACCTCTCTGCCGAGGGGCTGATGCCTTGTGCCATGATGCCACACGTACCCCATTGCCTGTTCTCCCTCCCCTGCCTGTGACGCACAGCTGATAGCACTGATTTTAGCTTCTGGGGAGCAGCACAGGAAAGCAACCCATCTTTGGGCACAGAAGAAACAAGAGGGACATCAGCCCTCAAGAAACAAGCCCTGCAGTGCCACCGGTTCCCCACATCAAAGGGGAGAAACTCTCTGGTTGATACAGGGAACCACGTCATTATATTCCATTGAAGTCTCTTAATTTGAGAGGGTTTTTTTTCCTCCTGCCTTACATCCAAATGCAAATCTGGGCAGCGAAATTCCAGCAAATTCTCAAGGAGCCAGTAAAATTCCCTCCAGTGCTGCAGGTTTTTGATGCATGCATATTAATGTCTATAAGCACCAGGGGGGGAGTGAAAACACACACACCAAAAAATAATAATAAAAAAAAAAGGTCTACGCCTGCTTTTCCACTTGATTCCTTCCTTACAGGGACTCCTGTGGCAATCACAGTCTTTCCCCCCAGAGGTTTGCTATCCAAATATTTAGGAGATTCTCCTATGAGAGGATGCAAGCAGTATTCAGCTGCTCTCCAGCCTGCTCATCTGGCTTGAGGATCGTATCAGAAAGTGGCACTCAAGCACACAGAAAAACACAACAAGAGATGCAACCTTAGAGAGGTGAAAAGAAGTAGGTGAGGCTGAAACTGAGCGGGAGAAGAAGGAAGAAAGAGATTTTTTTTAATGTTCATATTGACTGTCTATTTACACATCACTGCTGTTGCTCAGAGCTGCCAGACCCCAGTGACTGGGCAAGGAGAAGCAGGGAGCCAGCAAGGTTTTGGCTCGGTAGTTTTGGGGCAAATGCAGAATTTTGCTACTTTCCTATTTCCCAAGTCTCAATTGCTGCCATCATCCCCCGGTGGCAAAGACTCCGCTAATTCTCATTAAATAAACCGAGATGGCTTTCAGTGGGGCAAGAAGCCACCCCCAAGCGCTTGCATCCTCTGTGGACCAGCAAAGGAACAAGCTTCCAAGCAGGGCACAGAGCTGCCATTAATTAATTAAGCTGTTATTTGTCCAGGACCGTGGAGATAAAAGTACCAGATTGGCTCATTTCCAACACTGGAGTAAAACAGCTCATTTTCTTAAACAAAATATACTGAATTTGGGGAGGAACAACAACTGTGTAGCAAGCCATGGATGCAAAACACTTGCATCCAGTGCTTGAAGATCAACATCTCAGGAGCTGGGTACCACCAGAGACCTTCCCGGAAGGGCAGGAGGATGAGTATAGACCCATGGCCAAGGAGCGGACAGTAGCACGGCAAGAAGAGCCATGGTCATGACCAGCTTTCACAGCTGGCATTTTTTCCGTCGGTATTTCTCCCCCTGGCTGGACTCTTGCCCAGCCTGTCCGAGAGGAATGGGGAGAGGTTGGGGTCACTCACCATCGCAGTCAAAGAGGGCGAACACCACGTCGCACACGTGGTCAGAGAGCTCCACCTTGGCCACCGTCCTGGCCACTTGCTGCATTGTCACTGCAATGGAAGGAGGGCACAAGGTTAGCGAGACATCATGATCCACTGACCACAGAGGAGGCAGGCGGAGGAGAAGACTCGTTTCCTCCATGGAAAACTGCCTTTACAAAAACATGCCATGTACAGAGGAGTTTGAAGTAAGCTTTGTCCTCAACACATGCCTCAAAACCAGGTTCCTCAAAGCCTTCGCCTCCTACGGCAACACCACATGGGGTGTGGAGGGGCTGCCGATGAGCTCCAATGTGCTGTTACCCATTTGTTCAAGATAACCATTAAAAACACTGCGATGAGATGGGTTTCCCCCCGGCCTGTGGTTACAAAACCAGAAGCAGCACCAGTGCTACAGCAAACACCAGGTGGGAAACCTCTCCTGACGGGCTCGATCAACAAGGCAGGTCCTTCTGAAAGCACTGCAAAGCTGATGCTCTATGGAACCACTATTCCAACAGGCTGGGGAATCATAAATAAGAGTTCTTCTGTTAAGCAACCCAGGGGCCAATAACTGCAGAAGGAGCCATCCACCTTCTCCCTGCAGCAAGAAGACAAGGTTAGCCTTGCAATAAACTAGAGAGTTGTAAGGAATTATTTCGTTCCCCGCCTAGACTGGCAGCTGAGCTCATCAGCAAAGAAGCGAGTGGTAGTTTTATTCATGCCTCTAGAAAAAGAGCAATCCGTGGAGCTATCAATCTGGCAAGGTTATGCAGTAGATTTTGCTGCATAAAGGGGGGAAAAAAAAAAGGAAAAAAAAAAAACCACCTGACCGGGCTGGTTTAGCTGTTTTCCTACATGTATTTGTGTGCGTCTGGCTGCCCTCTAGTCTCCCTTTGACAGCTGCTAATTGAAGGAAGGAGGGGAGGTATGAAAAGCTCAGTTGTCGCTGTTTGTCAGGGCTGAAACACCCCGTTACCTTCTAGATACTTGATGAAAACGGAAGAGCTTTGGATGAACGTATTTTAAGTTAAATTGCTGCCCTGCAAAGTCTGACCTGAGGAAACCCCGTCTGGAGAGACTTTGCACCACAGCAGCTGGGATGAAAGTGGAGCTGCGGAGCTCTCCTCCAGCCAGGCAAAAGAGGGAAGGGGAGCAAAACATCGTCAGATCAAAACCAAAAAAGTCTCTGCTTTCACCCACAGCCACCTTCTGGGTTCATGCACTCTGGTCCTTTTGCAGAGCTACTGACCCTTCAGAAATTTTGAAGGGTTATATGTCAGAAAGGAAAAAATAAGCACCCTATGTATACCATAGCCAGATTCATTAGAAACTGCATAAAGTATTTCTAATAAGATTTTTTTTTTCTTGAATGTTCACATTATTGGTTCCTTCCACCCATTTCTGAGTGAGGTTTTGGGGGAGCCACCACTGGGTCCTTCTTCCCCTATGAAATCCCTCCTTTTACTAAATAAATGCAGGAGAAAACTGAAACTAAACAGGAAGTGGGTTAAAAAAATATATATGTGTATCTCTAGGTAGGCACCTAGAGATTCTTCTGAGTTAAAATCCTTTCCTACATGAGAGACATAGCTCTGATCTGCAGTTATTACTCTGTATTTCAGTTCAGTCACTGTAAGTTGGAACATGGCTGTTGCTCCTGTGCGCGTCCCGCTGGCAGCCAGAGCCTGCTTCGGGGAGGGCAGAGGCAACTTAATCATTCGAGAAAACCTGAATTAATTTTGTTCCCCGGCTTTACCCCCAAACCTGGCCAACCAAGCCATGGGGAGACCGCACGCCCAGCCACGCCAGCCCGGGTGCAGAATACAGCGTGCCAGGCAGCTCTCAAGAAAACCTAGACAGCAAAGGAAAGGGGGGGAATTCACGTTTTAAGTGCAGGGAGAGCCACCAAATCCATGCATCCCTTCCCTTTCGGCTCTCTCCCTTCTGAATAGGCACAAATTGGCCAGCAAGGTGCAAAATGTTGGAATGAATGAATTCCAACACGAGCGAGAGGGCGCGTTAGGCGGCAGCAGCCCTCCAGAAAGGGCTTTAGCTGTCCACCATTTGACTCGCTCACACCGAGATCAAATCAAATGATCGCTAATTAAATGCCAAAGCTGCCTTCAGCTTTCCCCCTCGATCCAAGAGGGTGGGACTCATGGCCAGCACCACACATTGCCCAAACCAGAGGAGAGGGCCACTATAAATTGCACGGGTACAGTGCAGTGTTTATAGGTCCCCTTGGGTCAAACACCACGAACACAAAACGGCAGCAAACGTGGGAGCTGAATGGCAGGCAGCGTAGTCTTTTTTACCAAGATAAATGCCCTGCCTCTGGATTTTATATATGCCTTTGTAAAAGGCACCTTTCTCCTCCCCAATTAGGTGATGCTCATTCCCTAAATACACTCCTGCCTCCAGCAAAACGTACCCTGTAACTCCTACGCGCCACACACACTGCTGTGGGGCTTCAGTAACGTGTAAAGCTCAAGAAAAGAGGTTTAAATTAAAAAAAAAAAGTTTATCTAAACTTATTCCTCAGCTTTTTCTCCCCCCCGAAATAATTTTTCCCCCTCCTTCTGCTGGGGAGGCACTTTAAAACACCTCAACTTTGGCAACGACAGTTTTTCAGCGCTGTAAGCCATCTCTTAGCTGAGAGCCATACCTTCAGATAGCATAAGCACATCTGGATTTCCTCAGACAGCAACACCCAATTTCGTTTACTTCTAAATGTAAATCTTCTTTAAAGGTGCTCAACCAAGCTTCAATACCATCCTCTCCTCCTGGTGCCCTGGATACCCTTCTGCTGAAGAAGGTATTTGCTGTAGCCTCATACAAAAGAAACAGTGGCAGAATGATTTCTTTCATTACATTTTTCTGCTGAGTTTTCACTCCCCTCCTTCAGGCCTCTACAGGGTGTCCCCTGATCCCTCCTCCTCCCTCTTTGACATGTGCTTATTTATTTTTTCACAGCCCCTGCTTTACCAGCTGTAATTTGTACTTAGAGCTGCCGGTTACTGCTCTCTCCCTTATTAATCCGACTGCGCCAAGTGTCTCCTCCATCGTGTCCTTCTCGCTGGATGCCAGAATTCTGCAAAAATGTTATTTCACGGGGGGTGCGCGACCGTGCTGCGTTCAGTAACGATTCGGTTGGTTTATAAGGAGTCATAAGGAAGGGGCAAGCATGTCTCCTTTCCGCTTTGACACACACAGAATCACAGAATCTTCTAGGTTGGAAGGGACCTTAAAGATCATCTTGTCCAACCGTCAACCTAACTGACAAAAATAGACACCCGCACAACAAACAAAAAGCAACACCATCACTAAACTATACCTCCCAGCACTACATCAACCCGTCTTTTGAACACCTCCAGGGATGGTGCCTCAACCACCTCCCTGGGCAGCCCATTCCAATGGCTGAGAACCCTTTCGGTGAAAAAATTTTTCCTCATATCCAGCCTGAACCTCCCCTGGCTCCAGACTACAAGGTATCTTCCCATTTTGCAAAATGAAACAAGCGCTGTCTGGGGAAACATCTCCTAAAACGAAGCTTGTCTAGATTTGGGGTTTTGGGATGGCTGCATCCATCTCTCCCCAGGGAAGTCTCCTGGATTTTAGACCACATTCTAGGTTTCTATCTTAAAAAGCGATGTGGCTTTTAAAGTTTTAAGTGTTAGTGTCTCCCACTGGTTCCTTTAATGAGCCACCTGAGTATTTTATGCAAGTTTAGCATCTGACACAGTTATCTTTTTCACTCCAATTCCCAGCACTGCACTGTGAGTAATGCCTCACCAAGCGCTTACAAACAGGGCTTTTCTACGGGCGAGAGCCTCGCCAGATGGCAAACTTCACTTTTTTCCCCCCTCTGTCTTGAGATTAATCATACATTTTGGCCAAAATAATAGGCAGCTGGGCTGCTGCCTTTGTTTCCTAAAGAGGGCTCCCTGGCCTGGGCAGTCCCAAGCTGCGGAGGCAGAACATGTGTATTTTGGGCTCCCAGAAATCAGGCTCCACAGGGTCTTGCATTGATACACACATTTCATTTTAAGCATCCCAGATGGAAACATCGGACTGCATTATGGAAAATACAGCTAGCAAAAACGTATTTAATTTTTTTCTTTTTCAGATCACGCACTCAAATATCCATCCAGAAGAGATGGACAAATCCAACGCAATCCTGTGGCAAAACACATTTTTCTTTTCCTTCTCAAAACAGGAGGCTGCAGCCCTGCAGCAGAGTAGAAAATGTTTTGATATCAAAGGGAGCGTGATGGAAAGTCACGGAGATCATGCTTCTGGGCAAAAAGTGGAGCTACCAGACCAAAGGCAGAGGCGATCCACTGTTCACCTAATATTTGCAGTCATAAATAAGTGAAGAAAGGAGATTTCAAGACATTAAGTTGTTTCTAAATTGAAAAGCATTCAGTATCTTCTAGGAGCTGTTGATCTATGGAGAGCTCGTCCTCAGGGTTACCGAGCTGATTTCTTAAGGGCTTGTGGACAGGCCTCCTCTGCTGTGACAGACCTTTGCCCAGCAACTCACGACACCAGTGCTCAGCAAAAATGGCACTGTAATTGTGCATCTACTCAAACCAAAGAACAGTTGACCTCCAGACCCCCTCCTGCTTGAGGACATGGTGCCAGGCACTTCCACGGGCCCTTTCTGTCAGGACGCAGATACACACATGTCAACTCACAGCAAAGGTGACAACCCATGACCCTGACTTGCCTCTGCAAGACACCAGATTTCATTGTTTGATGACTCCTTGCAAATTATCACCAATATTCATCCTGGCTTTCTTATACACTCAAGAGAGGCTGTGGCATCTCCATCCTTGGAAATACCAAAAGCCCAGCTGGAATCATAGAATTGTCCAGGTTGGAAGGGACCTTTAAGATCATCACTAAACCATGTCTCTAAGCACTAGCTTAGAGTCAACCCGGCTTTTCAATCCCTCCAGGGATGGTGCCTCAACCCCTTCCCTGGGCAGCCCATTCCAAGGCTTCAGAACCCTTTCTGTGGAAAAATTGTTCCTACTCTCCAATCTGAACCTCCCGTGGGGCAACTATGATTCTATGATTCTAGCAAAACGCATCTGTGCCTTGCCCTAGAAACACAAAGGAGTTACATCGCAGCTCTCTGCCGGCGCCAGGAGAACGGCTGCTTGGAAAGTCTGGCTGCAGACGGTGCCAAAAAAAAAGTGCAATTCACACCCTCGCCTCAAAAAGGGGAATAAGTGACGAATTCGGCTCCTGTCCCGCTGCCAGCTGTAAGCCCAGGCTGGGAAAGTTTTCTAAGTAATGCTTATGATTTAAGAGAACGATGAGCTGTTATATTTCTGGTAAAATGAAAGATGGACTAACAAATAATCTGTGCATTATTCTATGGGCCATTAAAATACAGGTTTATGATCCTTTTTCGAAGAAGAGGCTACTTAATTCAACACAGGAAACCATTTGTCAAGCTATGGCTGTTCAGTGTTGTCCATTTTTTTTTTCCCTCTTAAATGGTCTTTTAAAATTATAACAACAATTGCATTCGTTAGGTTAGCAGCAATTTGATACACAAACGATCCTCTTCCTCCCCCCACACGATGAGCAATTTCCACATTTGTTGGTTTTTAATAAGCAACCTTGTGAAAGCTTGACTTTCGGAAGAGTACACCCTACTTATTGCTTATTTGATTTGTGGGTGCAATACCCAGACCGGGAGTGCAGGCATGTGAGAACGGGTAGCGCGGAGACAATTTAGGCACGGGAGCACACAGATCCCTGCTGCAAAACCCAGCTTACACCTTCGTCAGGACCACAGCAAAACGCTCTCTTCGTGCCTCCTGCCAGACACGCAGGAGCATCTCTGGGTTGAGCAGCGCAGAAGGACGTGAGGGGTGGTTCGTGGCAGCTGCCAGACACAGGGGGAAGAGGGGATTTGCAGGATAACCCTCCTCTTCTGCCCGAGGGAATCTCATGACAACCCTCCTCTTCTGCCCGAGGGAATCTCTCCATGCAGGCAGGGACAGGGATGCGGGAACAGCTGAGCCCGCAAGCGGTTTGAAGCCAAGCCCTGCCCGAGGGCTTCTGCCTCCAGCCAAAGGACTCCCAGCTCATCGTCTGCAGCTCCAGCACAAGCTCATTAATTGCACACCGTTAAACAGCAATCACACTCATTTACCAACTGCGCATGGACCTAAATACTCCACAAATACATATTCCACGAGCACGCAATCACTAATTTACCACAGACACTGAGTAAATGGGGTTTGTTAGGCTATCACCTCCTTGGGGGATGCTGCAGGAAGGGCTTTGCCCAGCATCAGCACATCCATATTTCATGTATGGTATTTCCTGCTCCTTTTTTTACTTTTAAATGAAAGAAAAAAACCCCAAAACTTAACAGGTTCTTTTAACTTTAAGTCTTAAGATAACGGTGATCTAAAACAAAGAATACAGATGACTTCCTCCCAAAAAAATCAAAGACGAGGAGGGCTGCTGACACACGCAAGGAGAGATGTGACACATTTCACTCCCTTTGTAACTCCACTGCCCAAAAAGCCATTAATGTCCTAATATTGCCACAACACCCCTGGTTGGAAGAACAGCATACTTCCGAAACATTTAATTTTGCAGCTGCTTAAGTGCATCTGCTTTAACTTTCTAGTAGAAAACAGTTTCCACGTAGCCTAAAAATCTTTTAATGAGTTTGCTCTTTTTTTTTTTTTAAATATTCCCAGTCTGAGGGTTTTAAAAAAAAAGACAACTATTAAAAAAAGACCTAGAAGAGAAAAGCACGCGCTTGTGACAAATCCTGGCAGCAGAGAGTTGGATTTTTTTTTTAAAAGGTATGGTATTTTTTCATTTTTTTAGATCAGTGTGTTATACAGGAGAACATACCTGATACGGAGTAGCTCAGAAAAGGAAAAACACAATGAGATGAAGAAGGATATGGATTGGTCTGATCAATAAACCACACTATTGCCAAGCTCCCCAGGAAACACCCGCTCTGAAGTTTATACAGCCAGCTCCTCTGGCCATGCACAGCCTCTGGACTGTGAGCAATCTCAAAAAAGCCTCCTCGGGACAGACTTTTATGGTCAGTCTGGGACCTCAGTGGGGTTCCAGTGCTCCCCCTCTATCCCTCCAGCACACCTGGGAGCTCCAAAGGTGCTTGCCATTACCTGGATTTCAGATCAGCAACGCAGCATCCGGCCACGCAGCTCTTATTTCTAAGCAAAGCCTCTCATTTTTAAGCAAAGCTGCAACAAAACAAGGGTTGAAACGTTCTTACCACCAGCTCCACTGCCACGTCAACGACAGAGAGCTCTACAGAAGATAAGAGTTTGCAAGAATACTTCTTAAAATACCACTTATCTTTGCCAACAGGAATTTGTACTGCATAAAAGGAGAAAAAATACCCCTCCCTCTAGAAGACAAGGATGAAGAAGAAACACTGGTGTGCCTCTGCTGTGGTCCCACGACCTGGGATACACTCACTAGGTCATCTTGACCCTGTGCACGCCAGGCCTGAATGGTTCTGCTGAAGATATCGCTGTGGTATCACAACTTCCTAATCCCTCACTAAGAAATCACCGCTTCCTAATCTATTCAGGCTATATGTTTCAGCGGTTTTTTCCCCTCTATAATTAAAACTGGGGAAGTACAAAATCTGAAATCCCTCTTTATCCGTGGCCGTAGCAAGTTAAACCTCTCATTACAGGGAGGAACTGTGATTCTGGTGTATTTTTAACCTGTCAGCCAGGGCTCGTTCAACATCTTCCCAACTCCAAAGACACGGAATGAGGTGAGCTCCCTCAAGCTTCCAGCTCCTGTCTGTCTTGCAACTTTAATACCTTTATCAAGCGAAGCTCCAGCCATGTGGTAGAAGCTCAAAGCAGTGTCCACGTCATTTATGTTCTTCAGAAAAGTGAAGAAGCTCTCCACCTCCTCAAACGTCAGGCCCTAGGGCAGAGAAAAGATGGTCTTAATGGTGACGGGGAAAAAGGAGATTGTCACACTACCTGGATTACGAACAACAAAGTGACTCAAAGGCACGAAGCTGTCACCAGAGGGGAAACACACACTCAAAAACACACTCAAAACACTCCCACCTTGGCAACCCGTACTCTTGTTAACCACCTCTGCTCCTCTCCCAGTCCCACAAGTCGGGCGATGGAAAAGGACTTCCCCACGTACTTTCAGCGGTGGCAGAGACCAAAAAGCATGTCTCTGCAGCCAGCTCTTGCCCGGAGGAGCGGACACACCACCAGCCTGTGGCTGGGATGCAGGAGACCGCTGCAGGCAGGTTAGTTTCTTTTAATTTTTTATTTTTCAAGCCTGCACGCTTGCAATGACAACAACGAAATAGTTCAAGCGCTGGACGGTCTCTCCCAAGAGACTCAGGGGTCCTTGGGGAGATCCGTGTCTCACCCAGTGTCGCAGAAGGTGACACTGCGACCCACAGCACAGACAGATGTGCCTCGGTTAGCTTTGCTGCTGGTGGCAGGATGGCTGCTGGGCTGGATCGCCATCTGCTCCACGTTACCAGCAGAGCCTCCCGGGGCTTGCCTTGCTGTGGAACAGGCTCAGTGAGCACTCACAGCCACCCGGATACTCACGGAAATGCATCCCAAAATCCCCCCGCGCTGGCACTGCCGCATCCCAGCACAGCTGCCGGGCAGGCAGGGGATAAGTGACACACTCCTCTCCACACCGATCCGACCCGCCAGGAGCCTGCTGGGAGAGTGGCTGCTGACGAGCCCAGCTCCAGGACCCCCACCCGGTCACCCCACAACTCGACACCCCATTTTATCCACCCACTTAGCACCAGCATGACTGCATCAGTGCTGGGACCCGAGCTGCAGCCTCCAAACTCTCCCAACAGCTCAGAGCAGACAGAGGAGGTAGATCATCGCCGCAGTAATAACCACTCAGCCTCCCTCTCTGGAAGAGATAAATCAGCTTGTCAAGAGGAGTTCAGGTTCAGGCTCCTCCTATGCTGTCAAGCTCGACGGACTGATATAGCCAGACACTAAAAATCCCAACTGCATAACACAGCAGAGTGCCATGGTCTGGATGGAAGAGCATACGTTCAGTGGGTACTGTCAAATATAAATTTATACAATCCGTTGTAACCCTGCTTAAACTCTTCCCAACAACTTCTCATCAGGGAAGAAGCCATCTATCTTTTTTTTTTGGAAAGAAAAGGCACGTTTTTTACCATCTTCTTATACAGATATGGTGCCTCTAGAATTGTAGAAAGAGAAGAATTGCAGGAAATTTGCAGCTTGTTCCTATCTTTGCTGTAACTGAGTCTGTGGTGATGTACACTGCATAGCCTGCACACCCACAAGTACAACAGCAGGCTTTGTCAGCCCTGGGTTCACGGTTCCAGACCAAAAAGGATGAGATAACAAAATGGACAATGGATATGAAAAAAAAAAAAAAGGCTACTGTATAGGGAGCTTTCTTTAAATGTATACCTGCTTCGCTTCCCAAGCAGCATGCTAAAAGATGGATGGCAGAATTAAATAAAATACTGTCCCAGCAAAAAAAAATAATAAATCAAATCAATCAGGAAGTCCAGCAAAGATTCCTCTGTTTTGTACAACAGATCTAGAGGAGAATAGATCTTTGCAATTCAGAGACCTATCCGGATGCCTCCCCGCTATGCACCGAAACTGTGGCAAGCCTGCAGGAACCAGGTGGCGTGTGGCCACTTTCAGGCCAGCAGAAGACACTGTGCTGTTGTTACATGCTCTTTTTGGGACATCTGAGCTTTGCAGCAGTGGCCGCAAGGCACCCCAGCCACTAGGCTAAGCCAAGAGCTCCAATTTTGCGTTTTCCTGGAATTTCCCACCAGAAAATGGCAGATGTCAAGGCCAAACAGCATTGCCATCCACGTAAAACAGCCCCTTCTTTAGTACCAACACTGCAGCTGCTATTGTTTCAGCGAGTAAGAGGGAAGGTTTTTTCACATATATAATCTTGTGGTCCTTTCACCAACTGAAAAAGCAAAAGCAATGATGCCCAGGGGTATCCTACAAACCTGGGCTTTCACCTGGACAGAGATAGTGAACCTCTGTAGCAAAAACGGCATCAGTATTATGAAATTTAGCATTTTATTGATTTATCCTGTAGTTGAGGCTGGCATCAGCATTAGCTGCTTTCCAGATACAAAACAAAAAACAAAATCAGAGACCGGGACGGCCTGAGGTTTGCACTGATGTGTCAAGAGATGAGTGATCACCTTCATCAGTCAGAAGTCTCTGTCTGGGAATTTATCTGTTCCCTGCCAATGTGTTTGTCAACGCTGCTTGGCTCTTCCTTAAGCTATTCACATCTCTGCTGAGAGGCCAAGAGATGTTTCCGTTACACAGCAGAGGCTGGCGGTAATTTGAAATCACAAGAAATTGCAAACCTGGAGAAGACTAGAGTAGCGATTACGGCCGCTGGGTGATCACTGCTTTCGAGGCATTTGTAGATCTAGCTCTTCGTTCATCTGCCTGAATCATTTCATGATTTGAGTGATACTAGTGATGCATAAGCAGGCAGACTGGCTTATCTGCCTGCAACGTGCACCTCGCGACAGCTCCAACACCTTCTACACAGAAGAGAGCTTTTCACCCGGGAACCGAGGTTTCAGCCGGGAAGAATTACATCTGGCCCCCGCTCTCTGCCACACCAACAGGAAAATATGCTCCACAGCCCCCAAAGCACGTCTAGGAGATGACCTGAATCACTAGTTTCCAAAGACTCAGCTTGGTTTTCTAGCAGTTCGGGAGACAGAAACCAAAAACTTTGCTTGTAAATACCACCGACAGCTCAAACCCTTTTTACTAGGAGAAAAGCAGCTGTGGAAGTATAACTCCAGAAGGAGGATCATAAGCAGTTTTAAACAAAGTTAGAGTGTGGCAGCTCCACTGAATATGCTGAGGTGTTCACATATCTGGGGTAAGATGACTTTTTTTTTTTTTTTCCCTCGATAAAAATAAAATGAAAGCAGATTATCAATTAATACAAGGAAACATGCCATTCTCAAAAGCAGGAACGTAGAATAACAATGTCAGAAAACAGCTAAAGGTTAGATTAAGACAAGAGTTTTAATGTCTTGGAGGCTGCCTGGGTTGCCTCGTGCAGAAAAGGTAATTGTGTCAGACGATGAAGAGGATGTTTGGCAGATTTCATGAGAAAGCATTTGCAAGGTTACACTGCATTTCCAAGGTAAAGCTTGCCGGGTAGGTTCAGTACAATTACTGCCACTTCCCCCCCCCAGCATCACACTATTAAAATTATTTTACTCTCACTTCCTTTGAGAAGCAATAGCAAGCCAAAGCCCCTGCTGCTTTGGGAATAGAGGGGAGTTACAGCAGGTTAGTAAACTGTGCAGATAATGATACTGCGCTGCCATAAAGGCAGGCTAGTCAAGTGTGAAAAGAAGGGATTTGGAGAAAAATTCTTCCTGCAACACACGTTTGCATAAAACTGCTCTGACCTACAAGGTGTTCACTGACTAGAAAGTACTGCACTGAAGTGGCTGGGTGGTTTTAATGTCTCCTTGAGGTCTGGGAGCCGAAAGGAGAGCGGTGGATAGCACCGGCTCCTCTCCCTTTCTATAGGATGGAAGGTAAAGCCGATCCCCTGCCTGCTCTGCAGATGTCTGGGTTATAAACACAGAGGGAGCAGCAGCCCCAGCACTGAGCTTCTGCAGTTTCAAGCAGGAGAACGCTCTCTGGCTTAATACTCCATCCACTTACAAAGACAACTTTGCAAGCACACCCCTGAATAAGTTATCCAGAAAGCTCAGAAGGTGGTTAATGTGATTCTGGTCATGGTCGTCCTATTTCTAAAGAGACAGGGAAATTTAAGGTACGTAAAAACACTGACAGCTGCACCAGGGTGATCCAATAAAAGTACATAGATGTATTTAGATACAAAGTGCTGCACACAAATCTGCAAAGGATAATGGTCTTCTAAAATATCCTAGGGGAAAAAACAACAAAACCCAAAAAACCCACAAACTTTCAAGAAAAGGTTCTCTTGTATAAAAGACAGTGCACAGTTAGGCACCAGGCTGGATTCTCTGTGAGCTAAGACCTGCTGGATTTAGCGGAGGATTTCAGCAGCTGATTTCTCCAGCTCTGCATAAGCATTGACTTTGAGCTGCCCTGCCTGCCAAAAAGGCTTATCTGCTTGCAGTGCAAAGTGGCTGGCACTTCCTGCATCCCCTACATCTCCTTAAACCATTAAATGTCTTATTAACAGAGAGGCCATCTCGTTTTAGGATTCTGGGTGTTCCATTTGCCCCTCTCCCCCTCCCCAGCCTAAGGAATCATGTGCTTTCCACCAATTCTTTTTCTTGCGAATGTCATTTCTTTGTCCCATTCCCCAATTACCCTCCTTGAAAGTCCTTGGAATAAAGAGAGAAAAAAGTCTTGGTCTGAATACAGTTATCTGCAAATAGAAACACAATCTGGCTGATTTGGGGGTGAGGAATAACGTCGAAACAAAAAGTTCTCCCTCTGCCACAGATGTCAGGGTCTTGGCTTACACATGAAAGGAAGAAAACATCTGCTGTAAGAATCTTTCCAAAATAACTCTGTCTAATTCTCATACACCCAGCTACTGTTCGATAATACACGTATATGTGTGTGTGTGGGTGTGGGTGGATGGGGCTTTAAGCAACCTGGTGTAGCAAAAGGTGTCCCTGTCCAGGGCAGGGGGTTGGAACTCGATGATCTTTAAGGTCCCTTCCAACTCTAACCATTCTATGATTCTGAGGGATATAGATAGATAGAGAGATGTATAAAATAAAGAAATCTAAATCACTGGAAAAGAATGGACAGTTTGGATCACTAACAAGAGAGCAGATACTTTCCTGTTAGAGACACATCACAGTTAAGTATTTTTTTCCATCAGAAATCAAATGATTCCTGTTAAAACTCCAGAGGAGCAGAGGTATTAGAAAAGCTGAATCTGCAGCGTCTCGCTCAAAGATCAAATAAACAGACACAGCCTTGGCAACATCAATGGTCTTATTTAAGCCAGTGACAAAGAGCTTGAAAAGTGAGCCTTCCAAACACTAATGACAAGTTGACACCATCTGTTGATAACAACCTATTAAATATTGAGCCTATTTTTCTACAAAACATGAGGGAATCTGAAAAAAAACCCACTCCTTCTGGCAGCCCAAGGTCTCAAGAAGCTGCAGGTACCGTGGCTCCTCTGGCAGGAACACAACCCCGAGCATGGCCTTTTAGCTTGCTTACACTTTCCTCTGGTTTTTAACCTTTTTGGCATTATTTGTAGTTAATAGAGACCTATTAGTCTTCATGCCCTGCTGCTTCAGTACGCCCAAATTCTCCTCCAGCACCACTGAAAGAGGGAGAAAATCAGGGGGGAAAAGTCACTGGAGTGGTTTCAAATGAAGTGAGGATTCCTGCACGTCACGGGAGTCCAGTTAAGGCACCAAAAAGGGCCAGAAAAAGGACTAGACCCTGGCCAACACTTGTGTTTAATAACACACTTTGCATCTAAACAAGTTAAGAAATAAACGCCAGTTCTGATGTTAGGGGAAGGTGACTCTCAAACAGTCAGACCGGCCCAATACGCAGCCAAAGCCTTCCCATCCATTCTTATTCGGGTGAATTGATTGTTTATATCCTAGTTAATAAAAGAACAATCCATCTTTATAGAATCAGATGTGAAATTCTAATACTGAAGTAATTTAGATGCCCGTTACTTGCCTTACCTGATAAAGCACACCCTTTCGGTATGGATGTCTTATTCCAAGGCCTCTCACTAAATTAACAAGTGTAGGATCTGGAACCTTATTCCTCTCTAAATCACAAGTAATTCAAATTAATTTTTCACAGAAGTTCATAATTAAATAATAAACTGCCCAGTCACAGCAGCTAATTAATCCAAGGTCGAGCCAGTAACTAGGAACACGTCTTCAATATTTATTCTGGCTCCAGACTCAGGGTGCAATCCAGCGGATTTAAATTTTGAAAATTACAGCATCCATTTTAATAGGGACAAGTCTAAACGCTGACCTTGACCCTGACCGCTGCAGTCCCACCTCTTCCATCTCCTTGCTGCTGGCAAAATATTTATCACCTACAAAGTCAGCCCGTCCCCCTGCGCCGCTTAACAAGGCGCGGGCGCTTTTCTTAAGAAGATGGAGATTGCTTACTCATTCCTCAGCACAGTGTCCCCAACCCCAACTTCCCAAATTTGCCACCGAGGCCACTGACCTCTCCGTCTTGGAAGTGCTTCTTGAGCTGCTTCAGCATGACAGTGAGCTTCTTGGACTGCACCCCGCTGTAGGCCAGCAGCATGCTGCCGAACTGCCGCTCCGTGATCCGCCCCTCCACCGGGTCGTGCCGCTCAAACTGGAAGGGGACAAAAAGAAACACAGAAAAGGGAGATGAAAACATGGCAGGAAACACTACCGAGGGAGAAATCCTAAAGCATTTGAATAGTCGCTTCCCCCAAGACTGTCTCCATCAATAAGTCAACGTTTTCTCTATGTGCTATTCCTTGGGCGACCTCTGGAAGAAGTCTTTGTGTCTTGCCCTCCTAGTTTTATCTCGCAGGGGGACAGCGTTTGTAGAGCTGGGCTTGAAAAAGCAGGATGATTACTTTAACTTGAAACCAAGCTAGTGTCCATAGGTCTCCAAAGGGGTGAAAAGGGGTTCTTCACAGGCATTTCCACCTTGGATGCCTGAATAAGCATCCAAAGAATTTGGCTGCTTCAGTGACATTGACTGATCAAGAATCTGGGCAAGACCGAGCTAAGGTGCGAGCGTGTGCTTCAAAAGAAGTCTACGTAGGAGTGGTTCTCTGTCTGCTAAAATGGGGGCTGCTGGTTAATAAACCAGGAAAGAAAAATCTTGCAAAAACTAAATCTCATTGTAGCTCTTCTCCAAGCCCTGTAGAGGTGGATTCAGCAAGGGAAGGTACATGGAGATCTCCTGACTTCACCTTCCCCAGTCCCAGAAAGTTCTTCTTGTCCTAAATCCCTCCAAGACCCTTATGAACACGGCTGTGAGGGCCCTGCAGAACTTCCTACAAGAATTTCAGCAAAGGTATTTTCCATTTAGTCCTCTCTCCAGCACTAGTTTATGCTCTCCTGCCTTTTGCTGCAGGGGAGAAGGGAAGAGCAATTCCACCGACTTGGGAAGGTGACGATGGGTTTGAGCACCACATCTCTGCTCAATTAATAATGCCCATTTCATCTTTTCCTTTTTTCCCCTCACCTTTTTGTGGCTCTAGAAACATCAGCGTTAGACTTCAACCCGCTTCAGTTTCTCAGAGCTCACCATTCAGGATTCCTTATTTGATTTCCTTCAAACTCGTTAGAAAACATCTGACCTATGTTATCGCTGATCACAAGCCAGAAGATGACATTTAACAACAAAATTAATTTTTAAACTCCTATGGAACACCTCAGTACCACTGACTTGACATTATACTGCTCGGCGAGTTAACCATTTCTGCCTCAACTGCTCCTCTGTGCTTAACTACACAGCTAACACAAAAGCCAGCAAGGCACCTAACTGAGATCAAGGTGGGGAGATGAAAGCCGGAGATGAAGCTGGCAGATGCAGCAGCCCTGCCTTCAATCAGTGTGCAGGCAGAGCTCCAGACACGGCTGGCTATGGTCTCTTTTAATAGATAGCTCCTAAACCACACGACGTAACAGCTAGGCTGCTCGCAAACGAGCTACTACCATTTCCATGCTAATGCCAAGTTGAGGGTAAATCACAGAATGTTATGGGGTTGGAAGGGACCTCTGGAGATCATCTAGTCCAACCCCCTGCCAAAGCAGGTCCACCCAGAGCAGGGTGCACAGGAACGTGTCCAAGCGGGTTTGGAATGTCTCCAGAGAAGGAGACTCCACCACCTCCCTGGGCAGCCTCTTCCAGGGCTCTGCCACCCTCAAAGTGAAGAAGTTCCTCCTCGTGTTGAGATGGAACTTCCTACGTTCCAGTTTGTGCCCATTTCCTCTTGTCCTGTCCCTGGGCACCACTGAAAAAAGACTGGCCCCATCCTCCTGACACCCACCCTTTCAGTATTTATAGGCGTTGATCAGATCCCCCCTCAGCCTTCTCTTCTCCAGACTAAAAAGACCCAAGTTCCTCAGCCTTTCCTCACAAGACAGATGCTCCCTTATAACTAAAAATATTTTCCAGCTATTAGCATATTGGCCAGACTTCTGCTGCTTTTCCCAGTGGGATATCAAGTGATTCCTAGTGCATTTGAAAGGCACGGAACGCAGGGGCTGGAGGGGTTTGGATGGGCTACGATGGCAGGAGGCAGCTCCCAACTGGACAAGTTCTGCTCATCAGCACCTCGTGCTTTCACTTGAGTGGCCCACACAGGATTTGGGAATAACACTGGCACTTTTTACTGCTGTCTGAACAGAGATGTTGGGGTTTATTTACAGTATAAAACACTGGCCTCCACCCTTCTCATGTGCTGGGGGAAGGAGAGGGAAAACTCATTTGGAGAAGAAGTACGTGTTCTTCATTAAAAAGCAGAGCTAGTCCTTTCTGCCATGTCTGAAGAATGCAAAGAAGTTTTACAGTACCCAAGAGACACAGAAATTCACTGACAGTACTGTTTCAAAAGCAGCACCGATGCTTTCTTCTACTATAATATTCCTTATTTCAGCCCAAAAGACATAAACCAGTATTTTTCTACCAATCACCTTCAAATATCCCAAGTTTTAGCACAGCGCACAATAGCATCTTTTATTAAAGGATAGGAAATGGGCCCAAATATCTCAAATCAACCTCATAAGTGGTGAATATGCTTAGAAAAGTCTTGAGTCGGCATCTGAAAACCCGCCACTCCTCTCCCCTTGCCCTGCAATAAGGAGCAGGCACGGTGCAGCTCCACAGGGTACCCAAGCAGCACAGCTCCCTGCAGTCTTGCAGAGGGGGGAATAAAAAAGTTTGGCATTTTATTTTTTTTTAGAACTAGGCATTCAGGTAGTGGTCAGTTTTGCACTACCGGATGCAAAAACGACCAGAAAATGAAACCTAAAGAGACTTTTCATCTTCATTTTTCTCCTGCCATGTCTCACACGAAGCCTTTTGGTGCCAACTTTGAGAAAGCAGGATTATTCTCCAAACGCCACGCTGAAGAACTCTTAACAGGAACACGATGAGGAAACACATTGTTTTAGCCACGACCCTGAGATGTTCAAAGCAACTGGCCCACGGCTGCCGCACAGGGTTTCGGTGAGCCCTTCAGCTCCTCTCACTCGGGATTCCCCAAATGAAAGATGATGAAACACACCTATAATTTAAGAATTACCTGGGGAAAGTAATACATGAAGAATAGTGCTGTAATTTCCCATCAATGTTAGCAGCCGGGTATGCTTTAATCAGGATTACTTGTAAAATTCGATGCACGCTACCTTCTGCATCTCCAATGTCACTACTGAAAACTGATAAAGTAGGTTATCTTATTTAGTTGCACCCATTACTAAATGATTCCATTACTAAATGATTACAGCTAGAGAATAAGCAATGTGGAAAAATGCTTATTCCTCCTGTGATTCACCTTCTCAGCTTCTGGTCTTCGGGGTTTTTTGGGGATATCCTTGGTGGGAAGTTCCAGCGGGACCGATACGTCTAAATAGCCACACAAACCAATTTTTCCCCCCAAGAGGTTGCCTGATGCCTCTTGGCACCCACTAATCCTTTTACGTTACGAAAATGAAGCGAACTGGCCCCAAAGTTTCCTGGCAGGTACTACTGGCACGCTTTCCACCATCACTCACACAAGGAAAGGATGGACAGAGGGGTAGCAAACCACGCAAACTCTGGGTTTGGGCAGTCTGGTCCAGACCAAGGACCTGGGGATTCTTCTGTACTACACAGAAAATAAACAATAAAATCAACAAGTGCTATCGCAGTGGCTGTAAAAGACATGAGCCAGGGCAGGCAGGGCAAACCCTTCTGGAGGCAAACCTTTCTACAACGTCTGTTAAAAATAACTCCAATATCCAAGTGCAAGGATCTCACCAGCTCTGAGCAGCAGTATGGAAATGTGGAGCACAATTAACATGCTGATGCTTGCAGTATTTTTGGTGTCTTGCAAAATTTATTGAAAATGAAGTAGAACGCCCATCCTACTGCCACAGCCCAAGTCTTGATCACAGCAGTAGCAAGAATCCCACTACATGAGACAAAAGAGCTTTAGCCTTTGATCTCACAGGTGGGAGATTGTATTAAAGGACAAAATAAAGACAAAACTAATCTAAGATGAAAGAACTAAAATAACATATTTATAAAAATCCCTTTAATGTACAAAATTGTCCTGAGACCCTGTGAATAAACCAACTCATTCCCCTTCCCTGTGGGCTCCAAAACTGCTTCCAACTTTTTAATTTCTGCCGGTGGTCGATCAGGTGCAGTGATGAGTCAAAACACCACACAAATATTATTCGCAAGAAATAAAAAAGCCTGAAAACCGTTGAATTAATGCTTCTTTTATCTCACTTTAAACCAAAACACAGATGCCCCAAATCAATTCCTGGCAACCAAACATTATGCCCTCCCCAACGCAGGCACACAGCGGCGTTCATTGCGAAGGCCAGCCTAGAAAGGGGCTGGCAAGCAAGAGGTGGTCAACCACCAGTTTCCAAATTCAAATGTCATCACCACTGAACTGAGATTAAGCAACAAAACTCATGGCAATGGGTAAAGAGAGTTCAAAACTTGCCTCCAAGCTACTGTGTCAGATACATTTAAATTAGCCACAGAAGGGATGAGCGGGGGATGCCGCTTAAAGATGATGCAGAGAATGAAAAATTTTGATGAGAGAATTCTATTTTTTTCTGATATGTTAGAAACTGCGTTTATTAATAAAGAAACTTGGCTTCGTATGATTTGTGAGTGGAAAAACCTTGAATTCAGCTTTAAAAAAAGAAACCAGCTACCCCTGACACCCCCTTTTGCACCTCCCTGCCTGGGAGCAGAGGTACCACATCTGTGCTCTCCTGCCTACTTGAGTGTCTTCTGGCCAAGAGAGCACAGCTCGCCTGTTGCCTCCGTTTGAAAATGAAGGAGGGCACAAAGCCTACAGCAATTTTTCTTTTAGTACTTAATACACAGTCTCTGAACAGTGTTAAGCGTTAAAATCCCCCAGGTATTTGAAGAGGCAGGAAAAATAGTGTCCTTTCCCAGGTAATCACGACCCTTTGCCTTCATGCATGGGATGTTTCTCTACTGGTTATTTTTCCAGTTGCTTAGGGGAAGAAAAACAACCCCCACAAGGATGGGATGGAGGGCAGAGCATGCTGAGATTTATTATAAGCAAGCAAGTCCTCTGACAGCCTTTTTCCCTTTCGTATGTCTTAAAGAAGGAAAAGCACCACCGAGGCAATCGCTCAGCTGGAATTGCAGGGTCCAGCCAGCGCAGGACGGAGCAGCTCCCGCGCGTGACACCCACCGTGGGGAAACTGGGGAAGGAACAGGGGTCCTACCCCCTCTGAACTGCAGCCCCGAAAATCTACGCACACTGCACAGATGGCTGGTGAGTCCAACACCTTCAGAGCAGCTTCCACCTGCAGCCACTTGGTGCCAGCAGTGGATTCTGCATCGGCACACCGGCAAGGATACAGTAAATAATGAAATATAACACGCCAGTGTTCTTCCCGCAAGCCAGGACGCCCGCGATGCTGAAGAATTAAGCCTAAAATATAACAGTCAGTATTTTGAAATTCATTAAAAGCCAGGAAGGAAATTAAAGGCGTTTATGGCAGAGTAAAAAGGCAGAATAAATGGGGCACAGCACGTCACTCTCCCACTGCCAGCCTGACCCAGCTGCGCCAGCCCAGGCCCAGTAGTCAGTCCATATAGAACATTAGGGTACTTTCTACAAGCATTTAAAAGACTGCCCATAATCTCAAACATGAGTTGAATACTCCCACCCCCCCAAAAAAAACACCCCAGCAGACAGGCTGAACATCTTCATGTTCCTCTACAAGCTGAAATGTGGGTAATCTTCCTTCCAGCTTAGCTTCCTGTCTGAATAAATAACTTTACTCTCTTTTTCTTCAACACATGGAAGAAAGGCTTCATCACACGAGGAGAGCAGAAGGCAAATAAACGGACAATTTTCTCTGCTTCCACATCCCCTTCATTGCATAACTTTCTAGAAAGGCAATACAAGGATCCACCATAAACCAACAGACCCATAATCCCTCCGTTTCCAAACTTCACTATTTTTTTCCCCATTAACTCAATCCACCTTCTCCTGTGGGAAATCAAATGCTAGCTTCTGAGAAGCATCCAGCCCAAACCAATTCAGAGACACCACCATGAGAAACATCTTTAAAAAAAAAAAAAAACAAACACAAAACCAAACAAACAACAAAAAACAACTCAGGCTGGAACTTCTTAAACACAGGCTTTGGCTTCCTTTCATCTCTCCTTCTGCCACCACCAACTGCAAGGCTCATTTGCTGGGAAATAAAACAGCTCTGATGGCTACGGAGCCATCTGGCAAGGGCAGGAGGACCTCCTCTGGGGTCCTCCTTAACCACGGAGATTGGGCATTGCAAATGCTGCCACAGACTTGGACCATCCACCTCCTAAATAAAGAGTTTTCCCATCTGAGAAACAACGGGGAAACCAGGGAATGTCATTTAAACGGAAGGTTTGGGTTGCAATAACCAAGAGAGCAACGCCAGCTCTGCAACTGCCCAGGGAGGGACGCCAGACCACCAAAACCTTCAGGGAGGGCTTAGCATCACCATACAACTACAACTGGATGTAAAGACCTCACGCTTGAAAAGTGAAATTTCTTCTTCTTCCTAACCTGGCATGCCATGTTTGGTCTGTACACTCATCAGTGGCTGATTTTGTTTTGCTTGCTTTGTTTGCTGAAGACGACTATGAAAATAACCATAGAATCGTAGAACTGTCCAGGTTGGAAGAGACCTTTCAGATCATCGAGTCCAACCATCAACCTCACTCGGATAAAAACCATCACTAAACCATGTCTCTAAGCACTATGTCAACCTGGCTTTTCAATCCCTCCAGGGATGGGGCCTCAACCCCTTCCCTGGGCAGCCCGTTCCAAGGCTTCAGAACCCTTCCTGTGTCAAAATTGTTCCTACTATCGAATCCAAACCTCCCCTGGGGCAACTTGAGGCCATTTCCTCTCGTCCCATCACCTGGGACTTGGGAGAAGAGACCAACCCCCCCTGGCTACACCCTCCTTTCAGGGAGTTGGAGAGAGCGAGAAGGTCTCCCCTCAGCCTCCTCTTCTCCAGGCTGAATACCCCCAGCTCCCTCAGCCTCTCCTCAGGAGACTTGTTCTCCAGACCCTTCACCAGCTCCCTTGCCCTTCTCTGGACCCGCTCCAGCCCCTCAATGTCTTTTTTGTGGGAAGGGGCCCAAAACTGGACCCAGCCCTCGAGGTGGGGCCTCACCAGTGCCCAGGACAGGAGGATGATCACCTCCCGAGTCCTACTCACCAGTTCCTGATACAGGCCAGGATGCTGTTGGCCTTCTTGGCCACCACATCCTTCCAGTGGCTGCGCTCAGCATAAGTTCAAATGGTGTTTAAGACAAACCAAAATCAGGAAGAGCCTAGATGCCCATCGATGCACGAGGCAAACACCCATCTGTAACACGACACAGCACGATGGAGATGCAGCTTTGGTGTTCCTAAAGCAGCGACAAAAGACAAAGCAGCAGCACCTTCCATGCTGTTTGTCCGTTATACCTCTGCAGTGCAATCCTTCCAGCAGCCCCAGGGCGACAGGATGGGGAAAATCAGCTTGGTCAGTGCTTTGGGAGTTGAAGCTGTACTCCCTGGCCTTACTAGATGATCTCCAGATGATCAGAGAGCTGGAGCACCTTTGCTGTGAGGACAGGCTGAGAGAGTTGGGGTTGTTCAGCCTGGAGAAGAGAAGGCTCCAGGGAGACCTTATAACGGCCTTCCAGTACCTAAAGGGGCTACAGGAGAGATGGGGAGGGACTTTTTGTCAGGGAGTGGAACAATAGGACGAGGTGTAATGGTTTTAAATTGAAAGAGGGGAGATTTAAGTTAGATACCAGAAAGAAATTCTTTCCTGTGAGGGTGGTGAGACATTGGAACAAGTTGCCCAGAGAAGCTGTGGTTGCCCCATCCCTGGAGGTGTTCAAGGCCAGGTTGGATGGGGCTTGGAGCAACCTGGTCTGGTGGGAGGTGTCCCTGCCCAGGGCAGGGGGTTGGAACTGGATGCTCTTTAAGGTCCCTTCCAAATCTAACCATTCTGTGATTCTGTCCTGCGATGGGAACACCAGCTGCTGAGCCGCACAGAGGCAGCGATACTCTGCGCTGCTGCTTCTGCAATTATGCCCATACCTATCACCCATGGGCTCATCCCAGAGTCGCTGCATGGTCTTGCTAGTCTATAAATGCCAGGAAAGAAAACAAAACGTGGTTACATCATAGTTTTAAAGGGGATATTAAACACAGATACCATGAACACAGTGCTCCTGCTGTGCAAAAAATCAGCATCTTCAACTTATTATGGTTTTATTTTTTGAAAATAATCCTAAACCTAAGTTCTGTAAATTTGACATAGGTATTCTTGAGCTTCAAACTAACTGCAACCAGGCATCCCAGCAATATAACTTCTATGCTCTCAGCAAAATGCCTAGCTCTATTTTAACAGGTTCTTAAATTCCTAGGAAAGCTTCTCCTATAAACCAATCAAACAAACCATGCATTCCCTAAAAATCTCAAAACAAGCTTGAAAAATAAACATGTGTGCGCCCCTTCTGATTTCCAATCGAGATAGCAGAAGAAATAAATCCACAAGGACTTTTGGATGGAGAGAAAAGTGTTAAGGAATGATTTCTGAGCTTATTTACGCTGGCTAAACAAACAGCGCTCGCAGAAATATTGCTAATACTAATTCTGTCAGGTTTAGGGGTACTTGAAAAAGGTGACCTGTTCCGAGAGCCACAGTGTGCGTAATGAGGAATCCAAAGGGTCTGGAAAACAATGATTTGTAGGGTAATATTCAGATTCACAATATATGACCCTTTAAAGTGGTACGCGCTTAAAGCTTTATTTGACAGGCTGTAATACATTATTTATCTGCAAACTACTGCAGTACTGGCTCTGTTTACTGTTCTGGAGAAGCAAGCTGCCAGGATCTCTTGTCAAGTTGCATATACAACTCTGACACAGGCAGAAAAAGAAAAAATTGGGGGGGAACCCTGTATATCTTCCTAAACCCCAGCAACCTCCTCTGTCCGAAAAAAAAATTAATATATTTGGCAGTCAGTTGTAGTGTTTTGCACAGGCACCAAATTATTGCCAAAAAAAAAAAAGAAAATGAGGGAGAAATTTATGAAGGCTTTTTATACTTGGAGAGATCAAAGGTTTCAAAATATTTTTTTATTTTTTTTTTAAATTATGCTGAAAAGTTCCAGTACACACGGATCTAAACCACTGGGTTTTGTAAGGTGAAAGGCAGCCTGCGCCAGACAGAGCCTAGCGTACTGCACTGGCAGCACCCAAAGAGCCACTGGCCAGGGTCCACAAAGCCCAAATACATTACTCGGTAAAAACCAGCCGAGGAAACAGCTCTAAGGATTCCCTGAGCTACCACCGGCGGGAGAAAGGCAACGGGGAGGGATCACAGAATCACAGAATCTTAGTGGTTGGAAGGGACCTCTGAGATCATCAAGTCCAACCACATTAAAAAAAAAAAAAAAAAAAAAAAAACACACCACAAAACAAAACACAAACCTCACCAACAAACACCACCAAAACCACCACCCACCAACTGAACCCCACGACCCGACCCACAACACCCCACCACAAACCAATAATCTTGGACACTAGAGCATGCCCTGAAGAGCCATGTCTACACGTTCCTTAAATACCTCCAGGGATGGTGACTCCACCACCTCCCTGGGCAGGCTCTTCCAGTGCCTGACCACTCTTTCAGTAAAGTAATTCTTCCCAATATCTAATCTAAACCTCCCTTGCCGCAGCTTCAAACCATTACCCCTGGTCCTGTCATTCTTCCTTTGGGAGAAGAGGCCAACCCCCGCCTCTCTACAGTCTCCTTTCGGGGAGTTGTAGAGGGCAATGAGGTCTCCCCTCAGCCTCCTCTTCTCCAAACTAAACATGCCCAGTTCCCTCAGCCTTTCCTCATAGGATCTGTTCTCTAGACCCCTCACCAGCCTGGTGGCTCTCCTCTGGACANCCTGGTCCTGTCATTCTTCCTTTGGGAGAAGAGGCCAACCCCCGCCTCTCTACAGTCTCCTTTCGGGGAGTTGTAGAGGGCAATGAGGTCTCCCCTCAGCCTCCTCTTCTCCAAACTAAACATGCCCAGTTCCCTCAGCCTTTCCTCATAGGATCTGTTCTCTAGACCCCTCACCAGCCTGGTGGCTCTCCTCTGGACATGCTCCAGCACTTCAATGTCTTTCCTGTAATGAGGGGCCCAGAACTGAACACAGTACTCAAGGTGAGGCCTCACCAGTGCCCAGGACAGAGGCACAGAGACTTCCCTACTCCTGCTGGCCACGCTATTCTTAATACAAGCCAGGATGCCATTGGCCCTCTTGGCCACCTGGGCACACTGCTGGCTCATGTTCAGCCGGCTGTCCACCAACATCCCCAGGTCCTTTTCTGCCGGGCAGCTTTCCAGCCACTCCTCCCCAAGCTTGTAGCGTTGCCCAGGGTTGTTGTGACCAAAATGCAGGACCCGGCACTTGGCCTTATTGAAACTCATCCCATTGGCCTTGGCCCATTGATCCAGTCTGTCCAGATCTCTCTGTATAGCCTTCCGACCCTCAAGCAGATCAACACTCCCACCTAGTTTGGTGTCATCTGCAAACTTACTGAGGGTGCATTCAATCCCCTTGTCCAGATCATCAATAAAGATACTGAACAAGACTGGCCCCAGAACTGAGCCCTGAGGGACACCACTGGTGACCGGCCGCCAACCAGATTTAGCTCTGTTAATCACAACTCGCTGGGTACGGCCATCCAGCCAGTTTTTTATCCAGCGGAGGGTACACTTGTCTATGCCATGATTCACTAGTTTCTCCAGGAGCATGCGGAGGAGGAAATACTCAACTCAGCCTGAACCATCGTGTGCAGGCTGTTCTGGTCATCACCCACCAATGCTGGGCAGCTCAAGTCCAGGCTGCTCAAGGAAGTCGGTCCAGAGCTGCATAACCTGGACAGAGAAGCAAATCACCACCACCACGACCACCTCCGATGCCCAGAGGGGGCCAAGAAGCTGCCTCCCTGCAGCAGACCCTGCCCCGGTGTGCTGCGCCGAGCTGGCAGGCAGCCCGTGGCTGCTGGTGGTCCCTGCTCCACCAGGGACGGGCAGAGAGCACAGCCAAGTCTTCAGGTTTGGGAACGACTTCTGAGCCTCGTAAAACTAGCCTGAGCACCCGAATTATTTAATTGCCCGTTCATTGCCTCCCCTACCTGATTCCCCTGGACTCAAGCGTGGGTTGTGCAGCTGGATGAGGTCAGGAAAAAACACTCCCGGTGCTACCAGCAGCAGCTTGCCTCTCTTTTTTTTATCTTAAAAAAAAAAAAAAACATACGAAAGCAAGGGGAGCTATTTTCACATGAGAAAAATCCAATCTTCCAAAGGCTCTCCCCTGTTTGCACTTTTCACTCTGTTCTCCGGGAGCAACTTCAGTGAATATGTAGCAGCCAGGTTAAAAATGTGCATCTGTCAGCAGCAGTGCAGGTGTTTGACAGATGCTTTTGAGGTTTCATTGACCTTGGCACGGCACTGCTGCCTGCAAGGGGAAGAAAAAATTAATTCCAATCACCAGCCACTTGTTACGCTTTAATGAGCAATTAAAAAGGGTTATGTAAAGATGACTGCACCTGAAATTCCTCCTCATGAATCAAAATAACTTCTTGCCAGCTCTGAAAAGATGTGCATTTTGAAATTTCAGGCGGTAGACGAATGAAAGAAGGAAACGTAAAGGACAGGAATCAGTAATACTAAAGGGAAGAGACACGTGTGATAAATTATAGAGAAGCACCAGCCAGACTGCCGGGATGGAGAGGGGGAAGAGACAGGCAGCTGCCTCCTGCTGCTGCTCTCCAGACCTGGCTCCACTACTGCCATTCCTGCCCTTGACAATGGTCCTGGCACCTTGGCGTGAGGAACGGAGAAGCTTTTCCATTCTACACACTCCCTGAATGAGAGAAGAGCAGAGTTCAGAAGCAGTACAAGTTCCCAGCTCCCCCCGCATGGATACCCACGGGATGGTGGAGCCGCAAGCACCGGAGCCAAACTGTTACTCTGAAAAAACACAAATAAAAATCTCCATGGAACTGATATACACAGTTTTATGAAGAAATATAGCTCTCTTACTGCCTGTTGGAGTTTATGCTGTTTCTGCTTGATATTGGCACACAACTTGCCAAGAAAAATAAGTTTGCAGCAGTTTTGATTCAGCCTAGCAGGGAAAAGGGAGTGCCTGTGTCCTGCTCCTACGTCCTTAATTTCACTGAATTTCACTGAATTTTTAGAGTTGGAAGGGACCATAGAGATCATCTAGTCCAACTCCCCTGCTGAAGCAGGATTGCCCAGAGCTTGTCAGAGCATGTTACTCAGGAGCATCCAGGCGGGGCTTGAAAATCTCCAAAGAAGGGGACTCCACCACCTCCCTGGGCAGCCTGTTCCAGGGCTCTGGCACCCTCACTGTGAAGAAGTTTTTTCTCATATTTGAGTGGAACCTCTTATGTTCCAACTTGTGCCCGTTGCCCCTCGTCCTCTCACTGGGAACCACTGAAAAGAGTCTGGCTCCCTCCTCCTTCAACCCACCCTTGAGACACTTGTCAGCATTAATAAGGTCTCCCCTCAGCCTTCTCTTCTCCAGACTAAAGAGTCCCAGCTCTCTCAGTCTTTCTTCCTAAGGGAGATGCTCCAATCCTTGAATCATCTTTGTTGCCCTTCGCTGGACTCTTTCCAGTAGTTCCCTGTCCCTCTTGAACTGGGGAGCCCAGAACTGGACGCAGGATTCCAGTTGTGGCCTCCCCAGTGCAGAGCAGAGGGGGAGAATGACTTCCCTTGACCTGCTGGCCACACTCTTCCCTATGCAGCCCAGGATTCCGTTGGCCTTCCTGGCCACAAGAGCACACTGCTTGCTCATTGTCATTTTGCTGTCCACCAGGACCCCTAGATCTTTCTCTTCAGAAGTTGTCTCCAGCAGGTCCACCCCTAACCTGTATTGGTGCCTGACATTCTTCTTCCCCAGGTGCAACACCCTACACTTTTCCCTGTTGAACCTCATGAGGTTCTTCTAATGCACCAACAGAAGCAAACTCAGGAGCTGAAGCACAGACAGCAACACATGGAGGTGCAGAACAGCTCTGTCTTCGGAGCCTGAAAGGGGAAAAAGAGCAAGAGGACTGAAGTGTTCGTTCCTTTAGCAGAAGGACGAGGCAGAAGCCAGATAACTTGCTGTGAGAATTGCTCATCGCAAACTTCCCAACCAGCTATTTTAGCACACTGTTATCATGCAGGACTCCGCTGGTATTTATTCTGGGTCGTGCTTAAGAAGCCGGCTGACATTCTCAAGGAAGCACAGCGAGCCCGCTGGGTGATAAATGTTTTGGGTTTCTTTTTCCGTGATTAATAAAACACATTGCCCACATTCCCATTGTCACTGAAGGTCCACAGGAAGACAGAAAATGCATAGCCCTAAACATCTGCTTTGATTTTTGCCAGCTAACCAGGACACTGCAAGTGCCACAGGAACAAAACAAAGCTGCAGAACACTTCTGAAACAGTTCTTGCCTTTCCCATCTCGCAATAGCACGAGACCCAGCACCAGCGTGAAATCTCATGCGTGTGCTGAGCTTGCCAGGCATGAGCTAGTGTTAGCCCAAAGCCTTCCTCTTGATGGGGCTTACACGCCCAGGTACATCACTCAGCTAACACAGTCCTACAGCTGCAGTCCCAACACAGAATCATAGAATTGTCCAGGTTGGAAGGGACCTTTTAGATCATCTAGTCCAACCATCAACCTCACTCCGACAAAAACCATCACTAAACCATGTCTCTAAGCACTATGTCAACCTGGCTTTTCAATACCTCCAGGGATGGGGCCTCAACCCCTTCCCTGGGCAGCCCGTTCCAAGGCTTCAGAACCCTTTCCGTGTCAACATTTTTCCTACTCTCCAATCTGAACCTCCCCTGGCGCAACTTGAGGCCATTTCCTCTTGTCCCATCACCTGGGACTTGGGAGAAGAGACCGACCCCCCCTGGCTACACCCTCCTTTCAGGGAGTTGGAGAGAGCGAGAAGGTCTCCCCTCAGCCTCCTTTTCTCCAGACTGAACCCCCCCAGCTCCCTCAGCCCCCCCCCATAAGACTGATAAACACGTTCACGCAGACATCCCCAGCCTCATACCCATCAACTTTTGGAACCACCCAGCTCTTGGTTAACTCAGTTGTGCACACACAAACAAAAGCATCTACACTACCTAGGCTTAGCCCTTCTACTTTACGGACTCAGCGATGCAAATCTCCACACACACTCTCAAGGCAATGTAATTAACCAAAATATCACCCGTGGGATTTAATTTACAGGGGTCCTACCAAAGGCACTTCTGCCTGCGTGAGCGCGGGGCTCAGCATGCTGCACTGTGGGAGCTCGGGAGTGGATTTACACACACTTCATAAACCAAAGGAGCTTGTTGTTACAGAGCAAAACCCTCTAACTGCTACTAACGATGCAATAAATAGAAATTCCAACAAAACCCTTAAACGGCTTCCCCTGCAGAGCTGCTCCATCAACCATATTCAAGGCACCCAGCTCAAATACAAGCAAAGCAGCAGCACATACCACACTGCGTGTTTTCTCACCCGGCACTGCGATGGTGGCATCCATCAGTCCATGAAGGACCCATCCCAAATGAGGAGATGGCAAAGTTTCTCCTGTGGGTTCCAGCGATGTCCCAGCCATACTCACAAGCAGCTGCAGCACCTCAACACGCATCTGTTGTCACACCCATGGCATGCTTCTGGACCACTGACTATCTCGGTCTGCTGACCGCAGGACACTCTCAGCTTGATGCTGGGTACCTGCCCTTAACCCCTGCATGTCGGTGCCAGTCATAGCACTGCAACTGCTCACTTGTCACTGCTGGTGGAGCAGACCCGAGTTACAGCTAAGACACAATTTAAGAAGTGGCTGCCTGAGTGCTTTTTACTTGATTTCAATCCAAGGGGTATGTTGAAAACGACCACACGGCCAGACACGGTCTTCCTGCTGAGTATGGAGCTGACTGAAGCAGAGCCCCAGGGCCAGCGCACCCATCACTCCTTGAAGCACACCAGCCAGCACCTCCAGGATGTCTCACCAAGCCTTTCACAACTGACGTGCAGATGCTCGATGAGGTCTTATGGTCACGAGCCCCCCTAAACTACCCGACAGTTGATACCTGACTCTTCCTCCACGTTTCAGAGTGAGGCAGCAGAAGGGTTTGATTTCTCTGGCACAGCTGATTTCAAAGCCGGTTTGCAAGCTGTACTGGGTAGAAATCAGTTAGGAACAGCGTTTACAGCATCTTCTGACAGAAGTACGAAGCACAGCTTTCGGCAGGTCACCCGTGAGGGTGAACCACCCACCATCACTCTCCCTTCTTAAAGAAAAAAGGGGCTGAAATTTAACCTGTGTTGTATTTAAACTAAACTCTCTCTGGTGCACATTTAAGCCTTTCATTACCTGCTCTGCCATTACTCATTAATGAAAATTACTTGTCTCAATTTCCTTTATAGTGGATCCTCATGTTTACCGAGACAGTTATATCTCCCTTTTGCTTTTCCTTTAAGCTGCACTTGCCATGGCCTTGTAACTTATTTCCATTTTCCTGATATTTTTTTTTCCATGCTAACATCCCACTCGGAATTGTTACCAAGTCTTTGGCCAACATTGGACAAAAAACAAAAGGCCATTTTTCCCCCCAAACCCTAACTGAGGCAGTATGGTCAACCTGAAAGCTTCACATGACCCTTTTCCACACACCGGGACAGAAGCAGGCTGCCAGAAGCTCTGAATGCCATCAAAAAGACGATGAGCTGTGCAAATCATTTCAAGTGCCTGCTTAGAAATTGCCAGCTTACATATGTATACGCTGGGCTGTGACTCCTTAACTACAGAGTTCCCCGACATTAAACTATTCATGGTGGTCAGATAATTCCATTTTTAACAGGAAAAGTCACAAAATACTGTCATCCACAACACCTTCATGGCTATCCATCACAAAGCCATGGTCATCAACTTAATTTCTGTCCCCTAAAGCTTCTAACACATTAAACGCAGAAGAGGGAGTGTCTAGATCTGTGGGAATGAGCCTCATAACTCCTCCTTCCTTGGCACTAAACCCATCACAGCTTTGTCCATCCCTGACTCTAGTAAGGACTTCTGGGGGAAAAAGACCTCAATGTCAAGATCCTCTTCCCTTCCAGAGCTGCTGTTTAAAGGTTAATGGCTATCAACATACCTTGAAGCTAGAGTCAGGGGGTGATGACAGTGGGACAGACACAGCACGTGTGCTCTTAGACTCAGGTAGAGACAGGTATGATCTCCAAGACATCTCATCTGCTGAGCCCTTCATTCCCAATCTGCCTCTGCAAGCTGGGATTGACCAAGAGAAGGAGGTTCAGGCTGAACTTCGTATGTAATACCACAAAGGGACAACTGGGTAGCAGAGGATCACCACAGGAGGTCTCCCTGCAGAAAACACATCTGATCCTCCACCAAGGTCTCCCGTGTCTCTTGGATTCATAGCACCCACCCTACAGCTGCGCCGGCAGCGCACATTTGGTCTGTTGTCTTAGCAGAGGAGAAGCTCCTAGGCAACGCACCAGCACACAAACGTAGAAGTCAAGCTGCTCTAGGTTTTTCTTTGGTTGCCTAAAAAGCTGCTGCTTTTTAATTAATTGTATTTTCAGCTTATTAATATTCCCATCCCTGCTCTAATTCTGTGCTTTACCTATTCCCTCTCACAGCAGCCATTGTTTGCCCTTCACCACCCCCAGAGCTTGCAGTGCCTCCCTCCCACTGCTCATGACCCAGCTACAGCATCTGTGCTCCCCAGGGCCCTCAAGCCGTGGGGTGCACGCTACCGAGCCTGGGTGCCCCTGATGCTGCATCCCCCAAACTCACCTTCCCCTTGAATCGCTCGACCTCTGGGACAAACAGAGCACCCGTGAGGTGCACTTTAGGCTTTCTGTACTTCATGATCAGCCCATCCTCTCCTCCTTCTCTGTGGCATACTGCATGGTTTCAAAGTACATCTTTTAATCAAACACATGCAATTCCTTAATATCTTTACACATCATGACAGACACCTTGAGGCAGCGCTGCAACCAGGTCAGGAGAACCCAAGCAATTTTTGTTTCTGCCATTAATTGGCCCATTAAAGAGACAACTTCACAGGAGCTGGTTTGGCTTTTCACATGTAAGGACCATGTGAAAGAAGAGAAAGCAAATAGGGGACTAAAGGAGGACATCTAGATATAGAGGATATAGATCTAGAACTGACAGAACTGTGCAAGTATACAAAATGCATTACAGGATGCAGAAGAGGAGGAATTCATAAGAAAGAAGAGAAAACATTTCATCCTCCATCATTGTTCCTACATTGGCCAGGCCAATCAGTGAGTGGATCAGCAGGTAAGGACAACTTTGTGAGACAAAACAGCTAACCGTGACAGAGACTGCCATAAGGGTGACTTAAAAACAACTTGTGTTAGTTTGATAGCAAATTGATCTCCAAGAAGTCCGCGTTTTGAGCCTTTCCTTACAAAGCTTAGCCACTCTGACACTGCCAGACTTCATTTTTCAGGCCAGCCGAAACAATTTCAAGTTACTTTTTTCCTTCACCTAAATCACTGCAGTAGATACAGAACTCATTACTGCAAACTTTGTTACCTACGTTAACAAATCACTGAAAGTCTGTATCAGTCTGCAAGCCAGTATAAAAACTAGGCAGAACCCAAAAAAACCTTGGGTAGCCAGTGCTTTGTGCCTCTGTCAGAAGATGCCGCAAACACAGTAGCTTTTAGTATTTAGTACAAGATTACTCAGATACCAACAACCCCAGCAACGGGACTGAGAACAGAAAGGTACTTATGGACTCAAGTTATTGCCCTGAAACCAGATTGTGAACATTAGAAAGGCTTCCTGAAACCACAAAATTTGTTAAGACAGGGTTGAAATCCAAAAAATCTAGGACTTTCTAACAAGATAAGTGCAGATGGAAGAGCATCCATCACCCCTTCTTCATAAAAACCAAACCAAGCAGCAACCGTTATCGGCATTGGTCATGACAACAGGAGTTTCCAGGGTAAAGAAGTTACTCTCACATCACCTGTCACAGAACAGACACATAAAATATGTGATTTTCCAGATGGCTGCAGTGACGTGGTATCTTTGCCATATTCTCACAGAATCCCATTTTACTTCTCTTTGCTCCAGTGCTTGGGAGAGCTTCTGCTGGGGAGAGACCACTACTGGGGTACCCTTGATCCTTGGGTAAACAAAAATCCCTTTGTTTAAGTATAATAATGGTTGCCTAGATGATCTTAAAGGTCCCTTCCAACCTGAACAATTCTATGATTCTATGATAATGATACACATCTGCACGAGGATCTGACTCTCCAACCTACCTGGCAAGCTCCTCCATGGGAAGCTGCATCCCCCCACCTCCAAGAGCAGACTCCGGTTCACACCAGACGGAGAGCTGGGGTTGCTCAAAGCCCTTGCAGCACAACCTCGCTGCTCCAGCCCTGGCATCTCCTACTGGGAAAACAGCCCCACACCTACAGGGGGCAGGGCTGGATTAGTAACCAGCTTCACCAATTCAGCTGAGAGCAAACGCCCTCCCTGAGCAACCATCAGGGAAACGATGTGCTATAGAAATCTCACTGTGAGCAATTTGGAAAAAAAAAAATAAATATATTATTACTAAGGTCTTGCGCCATGCGTATCCCACTGCTAGCAGAAAGAGGCCTGAGGAAATAAAAACCGACTAAATATGCAGATGAAATCACCTCTATTAGCACGTTTGAGGCTGCTCAGGGCTGACACAGATGTGGAGCACAAAAGGCTAACGCATCTCTTTTCCATGCACTTACAGAATCACAGAAAAATTTAGCGTAGAAGAGACACACAGGCTGGCTGGGATTTCTCTTGGTCCACCAAGGACACAGGGCTATCTAGGACAGACACTAACAAGCAGAAACAGCCTAAACAATGATGTCAAGTCCCATCCGTCTTCCTAACTTGCAGAGTACTTTAAAAAAAAAAAAAATTAAAAAAAAATAAATCCACCACTTGAGCCCAATTCTGCCTGCCCTAATAGGACACATTATAGCTGCAGAGCCCGTCCAGGCTAACTTGTCACCATTTGTCACGCTAAGAGACAAGAAGAAAGGGAGTCTTTCCATAGACACTGATGCAAGGCAGCATGAATGCAGTAAGAAAATGGCAAGGGCTTTGCCAGGAGCTTGCCCCATTCAGTGGGCTTGTTCCTGGGGCTCAGCCTTAACTAAGCCGGGCCACCACTACCTTCTGAAAGGAGCCAAACCACAAAAAGTTGTAATAAGCCCTTAAAGGCTCCTCCTCTCCCTCTGGCTGTGGTTCCTTTCCTCATACTTGCCTTTCTGCAACTGAGCCGATTGCTGAGTTTCCACAAAACGATGGAAAACGTACTTTCATCAAAAGAAATAAGCAGAAGGGAAGGCGAATACACCAGGTCACAACGGCTTAAACATGCTGTCAGCACTTCAGTCATAAGCAACACTGAAATGTTCAGTGTTTGGTCTGATCTAATCCCTCTGATAAAGTTTCTGCTCAATCTTAACAAGAAATATTCATTAATATTTTCACATGAAAAAAATGAATTAAAATCAGTAAGAGGAAAGTGGGTTCAGATGGTCAGAAACTACTGTTCCACCTTCAGTCAGCAGAAGAAACCGGCTCTCTGGTGTATTAACTGCAGAAACGCCTAGATCCTGAGCCACAGGGAAAACAGCTCTAAAAAAGCTCTTACTTAAAGTAGATTTCTTTTGCAAGAGAGAAAGCAAGCGTCCCAGTCTGAGAACAGAGGCACCGTGTCACTTGGGGGCTGCACCAGCCCCTGGAGATATTCTTCAGACCTGCTCGAAGTGCATTTCCCCAAAGCCTTTTCTGGAGTTCAGACACCAAACATGAACAAAAACTCTCTTTCAAATTAACATTCCAGCTTCAGACCATGTACTAATTTTGCTAAGCCAGCAAAGGACGAGTAGATGAAGGTACAAGAGTTCAGCTGAGCCCTGAGGCCCTGGCAGATCTGCCACCAGCTCTTTTCTGCTCCTTCTTGTCCACTGGTAATGGTAGCCATGCTAAGAGAAGGACCCAGAGATGATCTCCATGGGCAGTCAAGCACAAGGCTGATGAAGGATTACTGTGCTCACAGGCTCCTTACCCAACTAGACATATGAAACAAGGGAAGTCATTAAGAATCATCTACATGAGTTACCTGATGCTCTGCAGCACAGTACTTCCTAGCACCAGTTCTCACATTCTCCTGACTTGCATGGGTCAAGACTTGAGGGATGTCTCTTCTCTGCATTACCACATTTTTCAAGTGGCTGAGTTCGTTAGAGCACTCCCTGGAAAAGGAGCGATGCAAACCCACTAGACACTTGTATGAAAAGCTGCTTAACCGTGAACAAACATACCAAATGCAAAGCAAGGAGAGAAGGTGAGAGATCATGTCAAAAGACATAAAAGCAGAAGAGGGGAGAGGCCACGTTGCATAATGCTGAAGACAGAAATAGGTCTCTATTCCCTAAATCTTTGAGAACTATGAAGAGAAAAATCACGTGCTTTAGTATCATGAACTCAGGAAAATATTAAGTCTGGCAGAACAGAACTGTTACCTTCGCATAGGTCAATTTTTCAGTTCAAACAAGTATCAAAAATGCTAAGCACAGCACAGTACAGTGCTCAAGGGTGCCGTCAGGAACTCAGTAATGATGCATTTATGATATTCATTAACTTACCAAAACATAAATATCTTGCACTGTCCCCAATTAATAAATAACTTGTTAGAAAGGCAACTAACATTCACCAGAAAGATGTACAATTGACCGAAATCACTAAAAGCTTAATTAACACTAAACTGTTGCAGGAGGAAAAGAAGAACAAGTACCATGGAACTGAAAATAAAGCTCTATGGCTTCATAATGAGCTAAGTGGGGACCTGTGGAGGGGGCACAGGACTCCAGCAGAGGGTCAGAAATAACACTTCAGTGTCTCCTCGTCGCCTGTCCCTGGAGCAAATGTGGCAGTGGGAAACTGGAGCAGAATGGCAAACGAGGACAGAATAATCTATTTCTCTTCCCTTCGTGTTTCAGCTTATCTTTCTTAACCTTAAGAAGCATTGCATTTGTTTTCAATTTGTAGAGGCATTGAGGAATCCACACTTTCCAAACCAAGAATATTTTCTTCCACCAACCTATTCCCCCTGCAAATGCTGAGCCACACCATTCGCTTTAATGACCAGTTACATGAAGTTAGTGAACTGGACAATTACCTTCATAAAAAAAAAACCAACTAGTCCTTGAGACAGTTTCTTACTTAGGTTCGTAAAACTCCAAATAAAAGAGGGAATAAATTCAGGTTAAATCCTCAATGACTGACTTAATAGGAACTTAATAAAATGCTGGCTCTTAGCTGGATCACACAACCTGAGCACACGCACACTCATACATCAGACTGAAATGATAGTGAACTTGAAGTACTGCTGTCTTAAGAGGTTATAGTGGTGCAGGGATCTTCTTGTGCACAAATCCCCATTTCTGACACAATTAAAAGCCTGGCTCTGCTCAAGCCTGGTCAAACCTTTGAGCCTATTGCAGAGAAGGGCACCGTTTCTAACAGAGTCAGCTCTGCTTGGGAGCTGAGACACAGACCAAGGAGTTCCTGTTGCTGTTCTTGTACTTGCTTTATTTAAAAAAAAAAAACCAACAGTATTTTGAAGCTTTGTGACAAGGAGCAGGAGACTGGGAGCTGCTGATTACTCATGGCAATGCAGAGAAAAAAAGGAGACCTTCAATTCAACTGAAAGGCAAAAAACTCAGAAGAGATGGACAACATTTCTTATAAAACACACTAATCCAGGAGAAAATAAGGGAAGTCAAATAACAGGGGCCACCTATTTAGCAGGATTCAACAAGGCTTGAACATTACGTAGCAGAAATATTCAAAATAATGAAGCAAACAAGGAGGGGACAAAAGAAGAGAGGAGTTCTGGGAACATTATAAACCCTGGTCCTTCAGGGCACAGCTCGCTCATTAGGACTGCGACAAACCTTCCTCAGTAAGGCAGCAACAGCCCACTCACAACCTCTGCTGTGTTTTTTCCAAAGCATCTCATAATCATCTCCATCAGCAGCGCCAAGGCGATGGCAAGGCAAGCATCACACGGAGGGACATGCACCTGGGATGCTTGCCAGCTGCTGCTGCAACTCCACAAAGAGCAGCTACCAACAAAAGCTGGAGATGTTCCTGGGGAGCACCACAGGCAGCGAAATGCTCATCAGAACTTCAACAACAGGTTTGATCCACGAGTGCTAGGAGCCACAGCTGTAGTAATCCCCTTTCAACCCTTCCCAAAAACTCTTCCTTACAGAAACCACATCATGCAGCACCGTCCATGCTGCGCTGCCCTCCCCCGTGTGTAAAAATAACCCAAACCTCGAGCTTCAGAATATCGTGCTGCAGTTTGCGCTGGAAGTCGAGGAAGTGGGAGATGGTCAGCTTTCCCTTCAGATCTGCCCCAAAGAAGTAGGTTGTCAGCGCAGAGTTGAAGCCAGTTTTCAGGGTGTTCCCCGTTGTAGAGCGGTCTCTGTGGCGCATGCCCATGCTGGTTTGGGAGCGAATGATGCTCTGGACCTAAAAATAAGAGGGAAGATGTTAGCATCAAAAACACCGCTGGTACTTACACTAGTCGAGTATCAGTGCGAAGTACTCCAGGCTCAGGTGAGTCATTCTCTATTTGCCTTAAGTAATTCTTAAAAGACATGACAATTCAATAATCTGGCTTTTTTTCAGTCCTCTTTAAAGACAGAAAAGCATAAAATGCCTAAAATGAGTTTTAAGACACAGTTCACCCCGTTTTCAGATGAGCATTTCAGCGCTGATCCTGCGCCTGGTCAGCAGAGAGCAGCTCGTTCCCAGCGAAGATGCAGGAGGAGAAAAAGCAGAGGCAACCACGGGGAAGGAAAAAAAAAAGCCTACACACGTTTTGGAGCTTCCACTCCCCCTTTACTGCATTTCACACCAACCCTGGTGAGCTAACATAGCTTTTCCTTTCCCCTTGTGCACAAAACCAGGGGATTTATACCCAAGTACACCCCCCCCTTCCTTGCTGCCTGCTGCTTTCTGCTCCTCCATCCCTGGGGCTGTGGCACATGGCCACCTCTTCCTCCTCTCCTGAGCTCTCAGCAGTGCCCTGTACCTTCTCGAAGGCGCCGCTCAACTTGAGTGGCAACATGGCAAATGGTCAAACTTGAAGGATGCGACAGCCTGAAAAATCCAACAGTTTGTTATTTCAAGGGTCCTGTGCTAATTTAGGGGAGCAGCCAAACCAAATGCACATTTGTCTCCTCTCTCCATCCCCAAATATCCCATTACCCCTTCCCAGCACCTGCACATCTGCATGATTATTGCTAGAATATGAGAAGCCAGGCTTATTCTCTGTATAAACTGATCTCTTCCAACAAGGCAGCAGAAGGATTCACATTAAGGATGAGCGGGTGAAATGAGGGGAAAAAAATAGCCACCCGACATGCTGCCCAGCCCTCACCCTTGATGGCACAGGCTTCCTGAAGCTCCAGCAAACACCGTTGCTCTGCCTTCAGCCTCTTCCTCCCGCCAAAAAAAAAGTTGGAAGGGAGGAAGAAAAACAGCTGGCAAGAGCTGCAGCTGTCAAAGGGACGCCAGAACCTCATTATCACGGAATACGGCGTGTTCAACTTTTTTCCTAACAAGAGAGCGAGCGCTGGAACAACCCCAAAGGGGATGCTCCGGAGGAGAACGCTGCCTATCGCTGGCTGGGCTCACCTCCCTTGAAACGCTGCCTCGGAACCACAGCCTACTGGCTATTCTTCCACTACAAAGAAAACCAGGTCAGGTAAGAGGAAAAAAAAAAAAAAAAATAAGGTTTTGGGTTTGTTTTTTTTATTTTGCTTTGAAATGATGCACTGTGATGCCAGCAAGGATTTTTGCACTGTAAATAGCAAGCCCTTATTTTGCTTTGTGCTCCACTTCAACTGCAAGCTCTGCATGCACATTTTGGAGACAAATATTTATAAACTGTCTGAAGCGATGCAGTTTATGACCAGCTTGGAAAACTGCCCCTGTTTCTGCAGAAGGGAGTGTTTATCACACTGCAGGCTGTTCGATACCGCATCTTTTCCCGGCTGTTATTTATAAGGCATCCTACACCCCTCTTCTTCTCTCCCCATCTAGAACAAGTATCAGACAGTTTGAAAATCCATCTGTAGGCACCGGAGCCAAAATTATTCATCTGGTCCCTATTTTGGGGGAATCCTTCTATTACCCAGAAAGGCAGACAAAACCACTGCAAGGAGTTGTCCTCCAGTCCAACCAGTGCTGTTGTCCCCCACGAGAGATGCTTCCCTGGCTTCTGTATGTATTTCAGCCTAAGTCTTTGTGATCTGTTTCATCTTTTGTACCAGACAAGAGGGGGGGAAAAAAAAAGAAGAAAAAAAATCAACTAAAACAGTTAATGGTTTGAACAGAAACCATGAGTAACACCGCTTGAGAGTTTACTACTTTTCATCTGACTTTTTAATTAAAACTAGAGGAGTAAACTAACAATTTACATGCTGAAGGATGAAAAACTAAAGATGATACTGATGAAGGCACCAAACTATTTAGCGCTGTGAACTAACCACATGCATCAAATGGAAAAAAATATCTGAGGCTCTTCAGTGAGGCCTGAAGAAATTCAATATTCTCTTATTGGGTAGTTAAAGCCTCCAACTTACTCACATATTAGCTAAATCACGACAAATCATTTTCTTCCTTGATGAATATTCTTAAGGCTTGCCAGACATTAGCGTGAAAACTGCTGCTGGTTCTCTCCAAAGATGACGTGTGAAAAAAGGAGTAAGAAATTCATTCCCACATGCTCACAGCCAGCGGGGACTCACAGCTTCTGCGATGACTCTTCTTTCCCTCCTTTTATTCTTCCCATTCTCCCCAAAACACTGTTGCTCTTTTAAGCTGATGCCACCTCTAGTAACACATCCCCCTGGAAGGGTCAGTTCCAGCTGCCCCTGACAGATAAGATGTTTTTGGGACAGATCTGCAAACCCTGCCATCATTCACGCTCTTACTGAGGCATTTCCATAAGGAGTGAAAAACAGTATTTATCCTATAAATTATGGTATGTGCTACATTACATACGTGTATAACGTTATATACGTGCCTCCTGCTGAAGCTACACCTTTGCTTTAATTCTGTTTGCAAAGTGCAGCAAATCAGTTAATAGTGGTATCTGCAAAGGTACTGTCAGCTTCTTCTCACTTTTCAAAACAGCTCCTCTGTCTCCAAAGCTCTGGAAGATCAGCCTTCACCAAAACACTCTAATGCTAACCAGGAATTTTATTCCATTATGCAAAAAGGCAGTGATGCATGTAACAAGCTTAACAAAAAAATGTGCCTCTTCCTAAGGATTTTTATATGACTTAATGCATGTATAACTTCCCTTTGCCTACCCGATGATTTGAAGTAATTTAATTCAATTTTGTACTTTCATCTTTATAGCGCTTCTGAAAGATCCATCCTCAAGAAACTTTCTTTCTTTACACGTCTAATATGAAAGCCAAATACGACACCTGCATTAGTACCTTCGTTACTAAAGACAGGCTTCTGCTTTGTTTGTAACCATATGCTCATTAAAATGTTGTTTCCTTCCTACTAACCTTCGTACTGGCTGAGAAAATAGTTGGTCACTGAGCTGATAGCGATAAGGATGGGATAACAAGATGTAGTTAATCACTTCCAGGTTCTCTCATCTGTCAAAGTGTGTACTCCTATCTAGAATCAGAGATTGGTTTGGGTTGAAAGGGATCTTAAAGATCACCAGCTCAGCAGCTGGTGTTCCCATCGCAGGATAGAATCACAGGTTGGTTAGAGTTGGAAGGGACCTTAAAGAGCATCCAGTTCCAACCCCCCTGCCCTGGGCAGGGACACCTCCCACCAGAGCAGGTTGCTCCAAGCCCCATCCAGCCTGGCCTTGAACCCCTCCAGGGATGGGGCAGCCACAGCTTCTCTGGGCAACCTGGGCCAGTGTCTCACCACCCTCACAGGAAAGAATTTATTTCTAGTATCTAAACTAAAACTTCCCTCTTTCAATTTAAAACCATTACCCCTCGTCCTATCGCTCCACTTGCTGATAAAGAGTCCCTCACCACCTCTCCTGTAGCCGGGGCTTTCAGGTCTCCCTGGAGCCTTCTCTTCTCCAGGCTGAACAACCCCAGCTCTCTCAGCCTGTCCTCACAGCAGAGGTGCTCCAACCCTCTCATCATCTTCATGGCCTCCTCTGGACCCGTTCTAAGAGGTCCATGTCCTTCCTATGTTGAGGACTCCAAAGCTGCACACAGTACTCTATCAATTAGGACAGAGCTGTGGTTGCTTCAAGGAACATCCTCATCATCCTCAAGGAGCTGGCAAACTTACAGTAAACTTTTACTGCCCTGAGATGATTCAATACCTTAAAAGGTATTGAAGGAAGGGTATCCCTACCCAAATGACCACCAAGGAGTTCACTTCCACGCAGAAGTGTTTTGCAGATGCTGCAAAATTTAATGTGCACGTGCAAAAAGGCTATTGGGTCATCCTGGGAATGTGTCAGCCCGGGTAGAGTTCTGGATTAGGTAGGCGGAAAGATGAGAATCTTCAGTGTCTAAATAATGGGTGAATATCCCCAGTAAAGTGTGCTACATTTGCGGATTTCCACCTAGCACTCGATGTCCAATAAAGCAATATCTCCTCTCTAAACTACTTTTGGTTTCAAGAGCTTTTGTTTCAGATAACACCTTGGCATCACTGCGTTTTTAGCAGGCAGTTAACCGTTCTCCACTTTTCTTAAATTTATTTATCATCATAATTTATTTCACTTTAGAACACCAGTAACTACTGCAAATCACCTTTTGAATTGTTAATTATTATCCAATAGCTGCAGTGGAGAGAGCTATACCCATGCACTATGCGAACAGAAGGAAAAACAGTATTTCTTACTTGCAAAAATAGGAAACTTGGCATTTTTCGTAGATAAATCAGTAGTTTGCAAAGAGACAGTGCCAAACAGCCCAATAACCCGGACACCACTGCGTATTGAGATTGGCACTTGAAGAAAAATTAAGAAGCTTTACATTACAAGCTATCATGTGAGGAGATATCATTTTGGAGATAAACATATTCCCGTTCTCCTCATAGTAGAGAGTTTGCATCTAAAAATGTACCATTAACCAGATGTATTACACAGCTCTGGAGCAAACTCATAATAATGACATCATAGACACAGGTAATAAATTAAGGAGGATGACAGCAAAAGATTAAAGGGGGGAGGATTAATTTAATGGAGCTGCTTTGCCACTAGCTCTTCCCAATTACAGCAAGTGCCCCAAGCATGACCTCTTATGGACTCTTATGAAGTTAACTAGTCATTCAACCAACCAATGAATAAGAATTTTAAACTAGATTATTCAGGGCTGCTTTGTTCTCACGTATCAGTACCCAGCTTTTCACCTTCCCCAAATAGGGATGTCCTCCAGCATAAAAAAAAAACAACCTGCAAGGGCAGGTTATTTTTTTAAACCAGAGAGACTCGTTTCCTTTGCCCAGAAGTAGCAGCTTCCACTTGCCCACTCAGCGCACAGCCCTGAGGGACACGGGGTCACAAAAGTGCCAGGGGCCACATGAATATTAGGTGTCTATCTCCTCTTCCTTGCTCTTTGATAACAGAGGTGGTGAGTCCCCATCCAACCACCAGTTCCCTTCTTTGCAAACACATTTACGTTCACGAATAGCCCACACATGGAGCTTTGCTAACATACAGCACCTTTAGGATGTTTGAGTTTACAAAGCCTTAAGGGTGTTTTCTACGTAGGGAAGATTTCCACACACTTCTGCCTGGGGATGTCAGATGTTTCTCCCCCACTGACAGCTCGAGTCTTCAATCTGTTCTCACCCTAACACAACCCCAAACAATAGCTTATAGGAGGACCTCACCAGTCTCAGCTATGTGGGCTAAGCTCATTAAAAAGCTCCATCAAACTCCCTGTTGATATAACATTGAAAGAGATAAGGGAAAGAAACTAATGAAAATACACTCTCAATAAACACATTTTTAAGATTACATTGAAAGAAGTGGCTACACTCTTCTTTGAAGCAGACTCGCCCTGCTTATTCTCTGAAGACAAACAAAATTAAGGAATGCAGTAAAAGCAGTGGAAGAAAGTAGGATCAAAATTAAATGACATCAGACAATTCTTTATCTGCTTTGGAGGTGACATCTTGTAAAGATACCTTGGTGACAAAGTCACAGAAAATTGGAGTTTATACTTACAGTGGCCTAGTTGAATGAAAAATTGTCTTGAAATATCCAGTTTAAAAAAAAAAAAAAAAAGGCAGCAGAGCATAGAAGAAAAAAATGCAAACCAGCACTAACCACAAATAGAAATTACAATTAACATCGTAGAGGAACACTGCACTTATGACTAAGATCCCATAGCATTAAAGAAGTCAACCCGTTATTCAACTTGCCTGCTCAAACTCTTCCATGTCCACCTCACCGTCACCATTCAGGTCAAACATCTTAAAGGCGATTTCAAAATTCCTCTGGGGAGCTACATAAAAAAAAAAACACACACAAAAAAACCCAAAGACCAGTTAACAAAGATACAAAAGCCCAATAAAAAAAGGCACAAGTTCAGAATTACTTTATCCAAAAGCAATTTTCCACAATTCTTGCAACTTTAAGAACAAAATGCAGTTCTTGGGAACCTCTAGCTATGAGCTTCATGGTGCTCCTTTTACCAAAAGTCTAGGCAAGGACGTTAAGAGGAGAAGATGTTTCTTGAACAAAGTTGATTCCATTTACAGCACAAAAGCAAGACACCATCTGGTATTTCTAATGACAATCAAGAGAAAACAATGTGGCAGCAAGAGCTTCAGCCTGCTCCATGCAGTTTAGCACCAATTTGGCCAGAGGATGTTCCTCCGGGGCTGCCAAGCACTCTCTGTGCTTGGAGAGGAGAGGAGCAGACCCGGACTTCGGGTAATTCTCTTCCAGACTCAGCTCTTGTCTCACTGAGCAAATTTAAACAAATCATTACCAACTCTGTCCCAGTCCAGTTACGACACTGAGATAACTCACAAGCTGGAGCTCACCAGCTCAGATGCACCCAAGACAGCCCGGTACCTTATTTTTCATTGTGTTTAATCTACATTGTCACGGTTTATTTAGCCAGAACTCTGCAAAAGCATCACTTTGCAGCCACCCATCACAGCAAAACTACCCTCTTTCCCCTTCATCCCACCAAAGAATTTCAGTATGTTTCCATTTTGGGTGCTCTAACCCACCACAACACAGTGCCACATTTTTTTTTCCAAATTAAGCTAATAGATGAGAATTTATCTTGCTCTGCTACTTTCAAATACATACCACCTACAGGAATTTTGGTGTTTGCTGGGATTTCTAGGGAATCTTCTAGGCTATAATTAGTGCTTAGGGTGTGATCAATTAAAATGTTCAATTAAAACTCAGTCCCCCCTTTTTTTTGTGTTCTGAAGATGGTTCTTCCCCACCCAAATCTGCCAGCAGGATGTGGATGACTGGTGAGGCTCAACCTTCTTTAACCTCATCTGTTGCAGTCAACTTTTAATATTCCTGGTGGATGCTCAAAAAGTAATGAGTTTCTCCAACCTGTGTTCTGCGTTCAGGCATATCCCAGCTGGGGGTGGGAGGGGGAGCGCAAAGAGGAATCACTCAAACAAAAAGAAATTAATATGGAATTAACCAAACTGGATTTTGTACATCAGTTACAGCTTCAATTTAGGGCCAGGGGACTTTTACATCAAGTCTTCCCCTTGCTGTAATAAACTGTAGCACTTTATCACTAAAAGATTCGGCAAATGTGTTAACGAGATCATTTTTTCCAATCGCTTTGTGCCTTAAACAGACGTATAACAACGTTAAGCCCGATGGCAGGAATGGCCTGTCACTATCTGCCTGATATATACAGCACACACAGTCCTGCCGTTATCATCACCGGATTCCCAACTTCCTCGTGGCCAATTATTCAGGCCTTGAATTCCAAGCACGACGGGCATAAGTGATGTCTCCTCTAACAGCACGTGGTGGGTTATTTCATACACAGCCCTGCAGCAGAAGCCACGCATCCACCCGGCTTCTCTGCCCTGCCTGCTGGGATTGGGAGCCCTTTGTTCTCCATCCCTCGTTATTCCAGCTGTAGTGGAGATGTGCTCAGGTGGACCAGCCACCCCCAACACCAACTTAGTGATCTCTTCAACGATGCAATCTAATTAAAGGGGTCCTGCCCTTGGGTCCCACCAACCCCCTGCAGCGCTCCAGGCTGGGGGCAGAGTGGCTGGAGNGGGGTGTTGGTGGCCTGTGGGCTGAACAGGAGCCAGCAGTGTGCCCAGGTGGCCAAGAAGGCCACCAGCATCCTGGCCTGTGTCAGGAACAGCGTGGGGAGGAGGACTCGGGAGGTGACCGTCCCCCTGTCCTGGGCACTGGTGAGGCCCCACCTCGAGGGCTGGGTCCAGTTTTGGGCCCCTTCCCACAAAGAAGACATTGAGGGGCTGGAGCGGGTGCAGAGAAGGGCAACGGAGCTGGTGAGGGTTCTGGAGAAGAAGTCTCCTGAGAAGAGGCTGAGGGAGCTGGGGGTGTTGAGCCTGGAGAAGAGGAGGCTGAGGGGAGACCTTCTCGCTCTCTCCAACTCCCTGAAAGGAGGGTGTAGAGAAGCAGGGGTCGGTTTCGTCTCTCAAGTCCCAGGCAATGGGACAAGAGGAAACGGCCTCAAGTTGTGTCAGGGGAGGTTTGGATTGGAGATTAGGAAAAATTTCTTCACGGAAAGGGTTATCCAGCATTGGAATAGGCTGCCCAGGGAAGTGGTTGAGGCACCATCCCTGGAGGTGTTGAAAAGACAGGTTGACATGGTCCTCAGGAATATGGTTTAGTGATTTTTTATTGCTTATTTCTTTTTTTTTTTTTTTTTGTCAGAGTTAGGTTGGTGGTTGGACAAGATGATCTTTACAGTCCCTTCCAACCTAGACGATTCTGTGATTCCATGGAGCCACAAGAGTCCTTTTNTGTCCCTTTCTCTTGCTCCCGAGGTGACTGTCCCTGTCATTTCAATTCACACTATACACGCGTGGGGAAGAAAGACACCAATGCCTCTTTTTCATAGTCACATACAATATGGGTTAGCATTTATTCTTAGTTTAAGTTCAATAAAACCCAAGATGAAGACTGGAAAAGCAGCAAGAGGAAAGCAGTTTAAAAGCCATTTCAGCTGCGTGTCAGTGCAGACGTGGTGACTCACTCAGATGGCCCAGTTCCACACGTTTTCACTTGCCGCTCCTGGAGCATTTTAAGGAGCTCTGCTTTTGGGCAGGCCATTTGTCCTTCTTAGAGAGCTAAGCTCTCAAACTGAGCACCGAGAGGGGAATTATTATATAAACAGTCCAGAAGACTCTCTCAGCAGCTGATGGACGTTGAATTGAGGGATTTATGCAACTGTAACCAACCCTGATACAGGCCTTGGTTTTCTTCAGCTACAAAGGATCATCTATTTGCCCAAGCAATAGATAGCAATCAATGCTGGCTGGGGATACTCCCCACCTGGAGTACTGCATCCAGCTCTGGAGCCTCAACATAAGGGTATGGACCTGTTGGAGCGAGTCCAGCAGAGGGCCATGAAGATGATCAGAGGGCTGGAGCCCCTCTGCTGTGAGGACAGGCTGAGAGAGCTGGGGTTGTTCAGCCTGGAGAAGAGAAGGCTTCAGGGAGAACTTATAGCCCCTTCCAGTACCTGAAGGTGCTACAAGAAAGGTGGAGTGGGACTTTTTCCAAGGGCATGTAGCAATAGGATGAGGGGTGATGGCTTCAAACTGAAAGAGGGTAGATTTAGATTAGATAGAAGGAAGATATTTTTCACTATGAGGGTGGTGAGACACTGGCGCAGGTTGCCCAGGGAAGTTGTGGCTGCCCCATCCCTGGAGGGGTTCAAGACCAGGCTGGATGGGGCTTGGAGCAACCTGGTCTGGTGGGAGGTGTCCCTGCCCAGGGCAGGGGGGTCGGAACTGGATGATTTTGAAGGTCCCTTCCAACTCTAACCATTCTATGATTCTATAGTGAAGACTGTGCTAATAAAATTCAGAAGTGTCGGTGAGAGAGTCAGACATCCAGGCTCTGGGAAACCTAGGTATCTCTCCTGTAAGAACTTTATCTCCAAGAGAAACCAAAGCTGCATATGTTTGCGTTAGCTAAAGCAAAGCAGCACTTCAAGATAAATATTTTTCTATAGGATGTTATCACATCTACCTTAGTTGCTAGAAGTGCTTCTTTGGCACCTCCAGCAGAGATGCAGCGTTTCTGTGGTTTTCCAGCCACACAACCCCCTTGCAGAGTTATGCACCCCACACAGGCTATCTGCTTTCACCTTTCAACATTTTTGACTTTGTCTTTTGGTCTGATCACTGTCTTCATCACAAAAGAGTCAGTGGGGAAATTAAACTCAAGTAGGATCAGTGGAGCTCTTCCAGGAAAGAAAGCAAGGAGCTTATAGTGGAATAAAATCATCCCTCTCACTTAGATTTATATATTTCTGCCTGGGATTACTCATACACCCATTCACACTGCATGCAGCAAGGCCAACCCATCTGGGACTCACTGGAGCCACTTTGGCAACACAAAGACAGCACAGCCTGCTTGAGAGACTCTGCACACCTGGTGCTCAGCAAGTCTGAGAGTGTTTTGGAGGCACAGCTTTACTGACAGCGCTCCAGAGTTGTCCTGAACATGACACATAACCACGATGCCCAACAGCCTAAACTAATCCTCTCCTGGATACTGAGAAGCCCCAGATAAATAGACAAAGTCCTTGAGCTCCAGCTGGACAACACTTTTGGAAAGAAAACTCAAGATGATAGGAGGGAAACCCTTGACACACAAGTGTCTCTGCTGTTTCCCACTCACACAGTGCGGCCTCCCAATCCAGTGTTCTTCTCCTCTTAGCTCGGTTTGCACGGTGGCTGTGACTCCTCACCCCCCTGCTTCTTCACCACCCCCCCCCCGCCACGCAGACAGCACCACCTCTCACAGCTGGTCTCACAGCCACCTCCCTCTGCTCTCTCAGGTCTCCGCACAACAAAATATTTTGAATATATGAGTGCTTGTACCTCAAAGGGATTATTCAAATGCTAAACAGCGAGTGTGCTCAACTCTCTCAACAATTTCAATTGCAATGTTTGTAAAATTGCAGATTTTGGTATAGATATACCAGTTATTTGAAAAGAATTGAAGATGTACTCGAGCTTTTCCATGGCAGCCATATAATCATGGCTCTAGTCTATTGCCATAATTCCCTCTAGCTCCCTTGGCCTGTTTTTGTTGCTTTCTGCTTAGTATTTTCTTACCCTTTACATATACCATGTCTAGAATTAAATGGAAGCTCTCCTGGGAAAGACAGGGTGAGCAACTATAGGAGGTACTAAGTAATTAGAAAAGTCAAACACCTCATAACTATTTTTAAACTGTAGAAAAATATACTCTGGATTGTTCCAAAAAACCAAAGGACAAAGGATTTACTATATTTCATTGAAACACGTATAAATCAAAATTTATCAGATTTCAATGATCAGAATGGTATTTTAAACTAGACTGTTTTAAACAAATGTAAAAGTAACTTCTGAAACATAATTTATGTTCTCAGTCACTGCAAAAAAAGTGAATTCAAACTGGAAAAGAGTGGAAAGCAAAGGAGAATTTGGTAAGAACTTACACTGAGATTAGCTCAAGACAGCCCCTCAAATCCTGCTCTGGCCTTCAGCAAAAAGCACTGGTTTCTATGTTTTAATTCACATTTCACTATGGACCTGAAGTAGTAACTATCAATCAGAGTTCTCTTATGCCTTCAGGCCAAGATTTTTTGACCACTTTGAAGTCCACAGGTCAGAATAAAAACATGAAATACCAACTTGGGAGCATTTGAATCTAGCATAGATCATTTTTGTTTTGAATTAGTAACTGTTAATAGTAATCAAAAATCCATGGTGTTTTGCAACCAAATCAATCCTGTTATTAACAACTGCATTTTAATGATGGATTATTGTTTTAGGCATCAGATTTGTATAGTTAAAAAAATTACACATCTTCATTCTGACTCAGCTATTCGTTTGTTAACACATACACACATTCATACCATGTAAGATACACTGAGTTGCAAACAATTTACTGCATGGAGATTTGATGGGGAGAGGTTTTTTTCAGGAAAAACAACAAGATAAACTTTAATCTACCCCTCCAATAAATTAATCAAACAGTACTTCACTTACGAGTAAAAGCTCACTCTCTCTCCTTGTGACTGTTTTGGTACTTCCATACCTACACCCTGTAAGTTTCTAAATATCTTAGGAAATACACTGCTACTGCAGGCCAGAAAACTGTGTCACAAGTCTCTTCCAACCTCTCAGTCTTTCACTTTTGTTACTTTCTGTACCCCTACTACCCTCACTGACCAATTCATGCTTGCATTTATATTAATGACTTATCATTTAGATGTCAAAAGCCACAGATAAAGGCATGATCTTTTCTCAGGAGCATCACTGAACGAGCACTTCCACAGTCAAAAGAGGAGCACAGTAGGTAAAATACCTGCATACTTTGCTACAGGTGAAGATTTATTAAGGTTGACCTTCAGTGGCATGGAATTTTTTTCTATCACTCACATGCTGGTCACTCCTGCTGTCACCTTTGCTGTTCAGGGACTGGGAGGAACAACAGGGCAACCCCCCAACAGCCCCAGTCCCGCAGCTCGAAGGAGGGAGGAGCGGATGGATGATGGTGCCTGTGGGGTGAAATGGAGAGCCAAACTCCACTGATCCCATTCAATACCTCCTTCTTACCCCAAATCCCTGCTCTTCTGCTGTTGGAAAATTCAAATTTGCCTTCCCTACAGAGAAACCACATGCAGGTGCTGAGCATTTCCATTTGGATTCTCATCCCATCCACATTAATTTAACAATGCAGAGCTAGGTTGGGATTTGCTGAAGACAGTGGGCATTCTCTGAAGAGCTTATTAGGTCTGAAGAGCTTTTATTGCAGATGATGAAAAAAATTTAGCTTCACTTTTATTCTGGGCTGAGTTCAATGTTGACAGGGGTATAGTCTGCATTACTTGTAAAATGACATCAGAAAAATTCAGGCTTAGATATTTCAAATTATTTCAGCTCTTTCTAGACCTGTCCTGATAAACAGCCATGTTTTAAAGCTGTATGTATGTATTTCTTTTCCTGAACTGATAAAATAGATGTATTAGTACTGTGCAATTAAGATTCCATCAAGTTAAAACACCCGAAACAAACAACTAACATATCAATGATGATAACTAAGAACAGTCTTTCCCTTAAGGCAAGTTTATAGTAATATACTCTTGCTAAACAGAGAAAAGGCTGTGTGTTTTTTAAAACAATTTCTGGTGAATTCATACGAAATACTTTGTGACATCATTTAATGCCAAACCCAGCTCCAAATAAATACAGATTTGCCGGTAGCACAAAACATCTAAACAGATTGGTTTAGTCAGAAGAAGAAATACAGCCATTTATGCCTAATAGTTTTCTCCATCTCCTTTTTTATTTGAAAAGGAAAAACTATGAGCCATTAGTTTGAAATAAAATACCAACTTTCAAAAACTATTTTAAAAGCTTTCCTCCACAGGGGACTAACTTTTATGGCTAGGTATTCATCAAATGCCTAAGGGGAGTTTTATTTTTAAGCCTTCATAGAAATCAAAGAAATGCAACAGTTGATTTTGAAAAACATTATCTTAACATTAGTGTCACATGCATTTATGCCTGTTATAATGGTAATAAAGATCACATTCAGTGATTTTGCTCTCTCTGTCATGTATGTGCATCATTTTCTCCACAGAAGTAGAAGCGATCCCCACATCTTTCAAATAGAAAACACTCAAAATCACGTAAAAGAAATCCACATGAGGAAATCACAAGAAAGGAATCTGGGAGACACACGCACTTTAGTTAGGTTTTTATTCTCCCATTCTCACACCACCTAGAGATGGCCATTATTATCCACTGTACAAAATAGCACGCAAGCTTATCAATGTCCAATTTCTACAGTTACCTGTTTCAAGTAACAGTGACTCTTACATGAGAATGGGCAGATACTTTACCGAGACCAAAATGTCTTGTTGTAAGGCAACAGATACTATCAAAAAGAAGCTGTACAAAAACCAAGTTAAAAAGTGATTCTCTACCACCAATGAATAAATATTATTTTTTTCTATCCTCGGTAACCCCTTTATGTTGAAATTTCCACAGAATAGAAATGCAACTTCTTGCCCAGTTTCATTGATCCTAAACATCCTTTTCTGCAGGCTTTTCTCAACGGTCAGTATGACAAACCTGCCAGGAGCAAATACATACTGGTGCCAGTGGCAGAGACAGTTCCATAGGACTATGACTAATGAACTTAGTATTTTAGATTTCTACTGTGGCCGCTGAAAAAAAAGTCACACAGTTCCAACAGTCCCAGTTTTCCCCGCTCTCTACTGGCAGACCACTCTGAAGTGACTCCACTTGTGATAGGAGCAGAGGGTTTCCTTTTGAATTATTTGCTGTCAGCTGCTGAGAATGAGAGCTCTTGAGGACAATGGAGTTTTCCTACCTCCATGGTTCCCAAGTCATTCCTGGGCAGAACAACAGAGAATCTTCTCCAGCTAAGAAGCACCTGCTCAACTCCAACTCCCTGAAATGCTGAATGCAGTTCAGACCCATTTACACGAAGGCAAGCTTTGCTAATTTGGTGGCAGTGCTCCAGCAGTACAACTGTGTTATTCAAGAAGAAACACTAGCAAAATGAGCTAATACCTTTGTGGAACATATAGTAGAAACTTACTTCTTGCAAACTTACAATGCCACCCAGAAACTTTGCCCACATTGATCTCAATTTCCATTCTGTAATCACTAGGTTATTGTGCCTAACATATGGAAGAATAAGACATTCACGAACCATGACAGTAAAAGCCATCCACAAAGTAGAATTAAATAGTCTTAAATCAATTTCAAGTTGTTTTCCAGCAAACAGCTGAGAGACTTGAGCAACCAAGCCTACTTCCCTCTTTACACAGGAACACGATGGTGGAAACCCAGGCCTGGAGTGCCCCAGGGAACAGTGAAGGAGGTCAAACAAAAGCACTAGACTCCCACAGAGCAAAAAGGCAGTGGGAGCACGAGTGTAGGTAGGACACAAAATCATGAACACTTACGAAGACTTCTGAAGGGCAAGAGCAGGGAGTTCTACATTTTAGACTTCTCCAGTGCTACTAGAGATATATCCCCTTCCTTAGATGTAATGGTTCAAGTCCAGAAGAGGATCAGGTGAGGTGGGTACAAGCCTAGTCAACCTTGCAGGTCTCTGATCTCCACAGACGCTGGAGCTTATTACTTTTACATCAACTTCCTGGCTTGGAAGGCTCCCACACACCTGTAGATATGCCTCAAGTTTGCCAGGAACTCTGGCCTTTCCTGGTAGTTAAGGCATTTTACATGGAAATAGAGCTAATGGTTTGAATCCTTCTCTTGGCAGAAGGAAGGCAGCCTAGGCCTCTAACATCCCATGGAAAGGCTTTTCCTAGGAAGATTAATATAACAAGATGCAAAGGGAGGAGAGCAGGCCCTACCACACCATCACCTTTCTCCTGGTGCATGCTAAAAGCCATGATTGCACCCAGATGTGACTTTGAAGGAGAGCATAGGTGCCTGCCACAAAGAGAGCAGTCCAAGGCTATGCATTTTTAAAAGCATCTCTAAGGCAAGACACTAGAAATTCCCACTTGCCCCTGCTGATCAGTCTAACGCATACATGTGCTGACTATTCTGCTCCTAATTAAGCAGATCTGTGCTTAATATGTTGGCTGGTTGGGACTCTAGTCTAACGTGCCTGTGCTCTAAGGAGGGAGCTTAACACACACCTCAGGCTCCATTCTGCAAGCAGAACACTCCAAATCAGGCACCAACATCTCTTAATACTCCCCTTCAAATTGTCCAAGACTAGCCATTAAGGCACATGTCTTACCATTTATTTCGTTTACTGCTCAGCTGTTATAAACTACCTTAAATGCCCCCCAGTTCAGTAACACTCCACTGATACCCATCACCTGCAGGGGATTTACTTACCTTTGTGTGGTAGGGATTTTTACAGGGGACAGCAGGACTGTCCTTACAGAAACACTGCTTTAACATTTATGTCCTTGGGTGGTAAATAAATTACCATGTTGCTTATTTAGCTAAGCTTCAGTTGATTTGTGTCAGAGCACTGCCATCAGCTTTTAATGTGCATGGCCCATTCTCTCTGAACCCTTCTCCCTGAGGAATATTCTCCTTAATATGCCAAACACTAACAATTAAAAATGAAACCTGGCTGGCAGAACATCTTTGGCTTCTATTGTCCTCAGTGTATCATCTGGTCACCAATGTTCATCAACCTCTGATTACAAAAATATATATTACCCTTCAGAATAGCTAACAAGTCAAAAATATGCGCCCAGTTCTGTCAATCAAGTGCTTCACCAGGGAACAGTGATAAAAGTCAGTGGCAGAAATAAACTTCATCCCCCAAAACAAATGCCCTCAGTTCAAATCCTGCGTATCCGACAGGGCTGGCCGCTGAACAATGGTTCTGTGATGCCTCAGACTGGAAATGCACAACGACTGCGAAACCAAGAAAGGGATAATCTTACAAAGCTGGGGTTTGTTGTTTCCTCTTTAAGCTGCAGAACTGTACCAAAGACAGGCATGGCTTCCCTTCCTGCCTATTCCTCTTATTCATCTACACTGTGAAGACAAATAAAAAGCTTTCAAAAAAATCTTCCTGGCAGAAAGGAGCTGTATCATTGATTTGTCAGGAACAATCATTGTAAATGCAGTCTCCGTCCAGAACGACAAAGGACAGGCTGACATAAAAAATGTATGAGTTACCGCTCTGCAAAACTCATAATAATCACCTTTGTTGTTGAGAGAGTTAGGTCACCTATGAGGGTTAAAGATTTTTCCCTCTTGGGTGCAGAGTATTAATAGAACCTTTTTGCTTACCGGTGGATCTTGATCCTCAGCTGAAACGGTCGTGATAACGGTGCCCTTGACTGCATCAGGAGCAACCATTCCCCTGTAGAGCTTTTTGCTAAATACTGGAGCGTAATCATTCATATCCTGCAAAATATAATTAAGAGTTTAGTTCTGAAGTTCAAACAGAATTAAAGATGCACTCACAATCATTTTTTTTTTTTTAAACTCTACCCAATCACTTCTTTGGTCATTAAGAAACCTATTTGCCGTTCATAGTCTCCCTCAGCTCTCAATTCCTTTACCACCACACAAAACTAGCACCCATGGGGAAGGTGCCCAAGTTTAAAAAATAAAAAAAAACCCAAAAATTCATGTGAGACAGATCAACAGAAGGAAATTCTGCAGAAAAACATGCAGTCTCACAAGTAAACAAAGCAGAGATTTTCATGACACCTGCGTCCCAAGCAGCGGGCCACACATGGCTTCGCTGATTTTCTAAAATGAGCGAGCTGCTGCTGCTGCTTGATGGTGTTTGTTACCTCTGCATATGCAATAAATGGAGGGAAAATATAATATCAGATGATTACCAGCACCTCATGAGAGTCTGAGGTGGTGCTCTTTGGACTGACATTGTCTAAAAGAAGCTTCAAAGGCCCAATTTCACGGATGCAGTAGTGTGCGTACTCACATATGTATACTTTCACACCTGTATATGTTTGCATAGTTATATATGTATATATACATATATACACCTCCTTGTGTGGAAGATGCAACCTCACTCAAACACCAGGCGGTGAGGGACTGTGCAAGCTGGCACCAAGGTAGATGCAGCAGTTGGATGCATGTGGCTCTCGGTGACACAGTGCCCTGTGCATCAGCAGCCATGAACTCTGAGGAACTCAACCAGCATCACAGGTTAGTACAAAGGCATTCATTTTCCTTGCTGTGAGTTCTCTCACAAAGAGTTCCAGAAAATTTATCTTTATGTTCCTTTAAAAAAATTAAATGTACATCTCTAAATCACAATCTTTATTCTGCCAATAAAACTGATTTCCAGGTTCTTTTCTGCAGAGCCGCTACCTTAGCTTGAATTATATTGAGAACGGATTAATTCATTTTTGCATACTATTATTTCTATTGTTTTGTGCGTATGGATAACATGGATTACATTTTCTGAGTTTTTTCAAATCAGAAGATCATATGCCTTTAGGGGGAACACAGGTGCCACCCATCGCTTGGGTTACCCACACTCAAAGTTCATACAGATGTCACAGCCCTTCGTGCTGCAAATGCAATATGCTGATACTGGCCAGCACGCTCTACTGCACAGCCATTCAAACAGTCATCCACACCTCATCAGAGGAAACGACAGTATAATAAACATCTACTTAAAAAAAAAGAAAAATAGACTGTTACAAGTCCACATAGTAAGTGCCTGAATAATCAGTGCATTTTGTGTTCTGCAGAAAGGTCTGCAATTCAAGTCTTCAAAGCACTGGAAATGCTTTTTCTCTGATTTTTAGCTTTTGAAAGAGACAACTGGATCATCAAGAAGTGACTACTAGGCAATTCAAACGAGGAGAGCATTCAAATTAAACATTGTGGAAAAAACATTTGAATTCAAAGAAATTAGCATTTTTGCACTGAATTACAAGCACTGAATCTTACAATTTCTATTTCTTGACCTGCTTAAAGCAAAATACTTCATCTGAGAATTTAATAGCCAGGGCTATTTTACATAAAAACCCTTGTTTCTCACAACTCTTCAAAGTGACATGGGGTTATTCCCGGGGAGAAATAACCCCCTGCACCAGGACAGGTTGGGGGTGACCTGCTGGAGAGCAGCTCTGAGGAAAAAGATCTGGGAGTCCTGGTTGACAACAAGATGACCATGAGCCATCAATGTGTCCTTGTGGCCAAGAAGGCCAATGGCATCCTGGGGTGCATCAAGATGAGTGTGGCCAGCAGGTGGAGGGAGGTCATCCTGCCCCTCTGCTCTGCCCTGGGGAGGCCCCAGCTGGAGCACTGGGTCCAGTTCTGGGCTCCCCAGTTCCAGAAGGACAGGGAACTGCTGGAGAGGGGACAGCAGAGGGCTACAAAGATGATTAAAGGCCTGGAGCATCTCTTAGGAGGAGGAAAGGCTGGGGGACTTGGGTCTTTTTAGTCTGGAGAAGAGAAGACTGAGGGGGGATCTGATCAACGCCTATAAATACCTAAAGGGAGGGTGTCAGGAGGATGGGGCCAGTCTTTTTTCAGTGGTGCCCAAGGATAGGGCAAGAGGAAACGGGCACACACTTGAACATAAGAAGTTCCATCTAAACATGAGGAGGAACTTCTTTCCCTTGAGGGTAGCAGAGCCCTGGAAGAGGCTGCCCAGAGAGGTGATGGAGTGTCTGTCTCTGGAGACATTTCAAACCCGCCTGGACATATTCCTGTCCAGAATTACTTTCCTAAGAAGGTGGTCAGGCACTGGAACAGCCTGCCCAGGGAGGTGGTGGAGTTACCATCCCTGGAGATATTTAAGAAATGTGTAGACATGGCTCTTCAGGGCATGTTCTAGTGCCCAAGATTATTGGTTTGTGGGTGGGTGTGATGTGGTGGGGTGTTGTGTGTGTTGTTGTTGTTTTTTGTTTTGGTTTGGTTTGGTTTGGTTGGGTTTTTTTGTGGTTGGACTCTATGATCTCAGAGGTCCCTTCCAACCATGATGATTCTGTGATTCTGTGCAACCTGCTTTGGGTGGGCCTGCTCTGGCAGGGGGTTGGACTAGATGATCTCCAGAGGTCCCTTCCAACCCCATAGCATTCTGTGATTCTGTGACATTGTGCTTGTATAAATAAGCTATCTTTTGATCTGTTTTACTCCCAGAAACTCCACTGCAGAGCAATATATCACCATGGCAAAGAAACCAGCATCATAGAGCAATCTCACACCATAAGACTCCATTCACATTACCTCAAAGAAGAGACAGGGAATGTGTCTGTTTGAAGCAGACACAAAGTAGCTATGTGTATAGAAATCCTAAGCATTTAGGGATGGAGTAATAAAAATCATCTCCGGGATGAGAGGAGAAATGAGATACAACACTACACACGTAAGTCTTACAACTGTGTAAATCACTGTGTTTGGAACTTTTGGTTCATAGACCCTGAAAGTTTTCCAGTGACATACATAACCTTTTACAAACTGTGTGCACACAGAGAAGCCACCTTTTGTCCTTCCATATGTGGTAACGACCCAATAACAAGCTTATGATAAATAATTTTTTTGGATACAGCTTTTGCTTCCTATGATCTGGATGCTTAGGATCACCTCCATGAAGGAAGTGAAGTTTCTGGAAAAACTCAGCCTTTTATCTGCATTTATGAATTTATTTTGGATCCACCTCTCTCTGTGCGCCTACAAATTCACAGCCATATCTGGTCATTTTCCTTTGGCTTAGCAGCAAGAGATCACACTCCGCTGTTTGCTCACTCGGGGGGTGGGGAGAATCACCGTGTGATGTTTTCGTTATCTTTTGAATACCTTTATGTGACCTTAGTGTGTGAAAATCTGTGACTTAAGGTATTGGAAAGCGTAATCCTGTTTAAAGCTGATATACCATATACCCTGCTATAGAAAGTGACTAAGTCATCCTATTTAACGCGCCTATTTTTCAAAATACATGGATCAGTACAAAATACACAGGAATACAAAGCAAAACATAAAGTAGGGCAGGAAGCCTTCTGCCTCTCTAATTTATCTTTTCTCTATGAAAAGCTTTATGCACAATTGTGCCTCATAAACCTCAGCCGAGCCGACTGAATAGGCACCAAATGTCTCAGCCATAACTAGACAGAACAGCTCCATGGGCTTTTCTTCCTTGCTCATCGCTGCCTGAATCCTGAAACAGCCACTAATTTTTTATAGCGGAGTTCAAACTTAAATGTTTCCCCTTTTATCAAAATAAAAGTTCCCCATAAGAATCACCAGAGGTTGTCTTATTATACAGCTGCGGTAAATGCATTTCAGAGAGAGCAAGACTTTCATCAGACAGGCAATCAAGTCTCATGTCCTCATCGCAAACATCTACCATGAATAACTGCTAGAAGCAGAACAGGGATTTTTGCAGAAGGTTTCCATGCAAAACATGCAGATGACATAGAAATGGGCTTTTTTTTTTTTTTTTTTTGGTTGAAATGACTCTTCTGGATAATTCTCAACAGAGTAATTAAAGAGTTTATTAGAGACATGTTGGAGAATTTCATATATTATCATCTCCTTCAACTGGTATAATTTCTCTTCACATGGCACTTAAAGGTACCAAAAAGGTCACAGAAAGAGATTATTGATTTTCTAGCAAAAAGTGCCACCACCACGGATGGAACACAGTCTAGATCTGATGTTGATAGAGCACAGCGAGAGAGCACACTCCATATTTTCTGTGAATAGCTTAAGAGATCCACGCCATTCCACCTCCAAAACCCATGCCCCTGTACTCAAGGTCTCCAATCCAATTTTCTTCATAGAAGTGGACTTAACAGTGAGCAGTGTTCGGCATTCCCTGAGGGACAGAGTTCTCAGGTTTTCATCACAGAGGGACTTGGGGCAAAAAGATGACATTTAGAGAAAGCACTGTGCTTCTATCATTACTGGAGACCAACGTCCAAGACTGCAGCAAGGCCTTTGATAGAGTCTCCCAGAGGATCCTCCTGGAGAAACTGGCTGCCC